>JAOTRH010139748.1:0-13848 GCA_034768845.1 Heliamphora exappendiculata | reverse complement strand
TCAAGCTGTTGGTTTCCAGGCATCAATTGCAATTGAATGGCCAATCCAATTGTAATTGATCTAGCTATTGAAATCTGAATTTCCATGGCCAATGAAATTCACAGATTCCAACAGTGTCGTGCGGTGATTTAAGTGTAACATTAATTGCTTCAAGACTATTGAATAATCACTAATGCCACCGTCACAAATAGCACAATTATAAATATTAATGCAATAAGTTTCACATAACTCTCTACTTATATTTAATGTTTCTAATTTTTTATCATTATAGCGTTATTGTTGAATAATTTCTCACAAACATTATGCATAACTTGGCTGGTTTGTTCTAGATATATATTCTCTCAAATACTGAAATAATTGAGATGAGGTTAACTAATTAGTGCTTTAGTTGTAATGATTTGGGAAACTCGAATCGATAATTATCGATAAACAAATTCAACGTCTGACCAACCGACCTAACTTACTAAGGTAATTAGTGTTTTAGTATATTTAATTGTGATATGACATTTGACTCAACAATAATTTTTTCACAATTACTCCCATTGTAATGAAAGTTATCTACACTCTTCCCTTTTTAACTTCAGTCTATTATTTGACTAGACTAAGTAGTTCAGCTTATTTTTGGTCTACAATTAGACCATTTTAATGATCCCACTTTCAAGTCTATGTATTTTATTGTTTTTAGAGTGTAGATCATATATGCATAAACTTTTGTTGATTGGATATCGTTAAATAGGTTACAAATAAATTTGTGTTTTAACAACGAATGGTAAATGTTATTTTTTTTAAATACAAAAATAATTTGTTAAGACACTTAATGTTATTCAATCAATTTATTAATGTGTAAAATATTATTTATTGAAAAAAATAATAAAATAAGTAGATCATATCGTTAAAATCGGATCATTTTAGACCCCAAAAGGCCCAATTAACCCATTTTAGTCCCCAAAAAGTACTGGTGAGAAGCCGTATCCAATTTGAAATTAGATAGGGACGCCATATACTAATATATATATATATATATATAAATATATATATATATAATAATAATATAAATGAAAATTGATTATGTAATGTAGATTATGATCCCGTCATTTGAGTTATTATTCATTAATTTATTGTTATGATTCCATGATATTTCAATGTTTTTGAAAGTCATACGATTATGTGAGACTCACTCTTACATACAAGGGCCCACATAATTGTGTAATTTCTAAAAACATTGAGATTAAGAGCACTATGTAGAATTGCCTATTAGACAATGTAATTTTCTTAAAAACTTAGACTAATTATTAGTACGCTACATAGTTAGAAGAGAATCATGCAAAAAAATGATTTTTTATAATAATTCAAAAGTGCATAATTCTCTAAATATTTTCAAGTTTTATTGCATTCTAATTAAGGTAGTTCCCTTACTTTAATTTAGTTTTTATTTTTCTATTTCTTAAGTGCATAATACATGTTTAATTTTTAATTTGGTGTTTTTGTGTTTTTTTTTTTTTTTGTGCGGAAAACTTAAACCAGCCAAGCACCTTTATTGCATTTATGACAGTCAAGTTAGGATTTTATGACCAATTTAAATTAGGAATGGCATTTTTTTTTCTGTTCCATTTCGTCTTATCTCGGCATGTTTTCACCTCATTTTGTACAAGCTTTTTTTACCTTCGACAACAAATAGAATAGAACGGTATTTATTTTTCCTGCTCTGTTTTTTTCTGTCACCCTCAATTATATATAATAAATATTTTTTAAAAATATTAATATATGCATAAAATATATATTTTATAAATATAATAAGTTTAAAATATTAAAATATTATATTTATTTCTAATTTTTCTTTTCTATTTGTTACATTTTGCATTTTTAGTTATATTGAAAATATATTATGTTTTATTTATTATATTATTTATAACTCTTATTAATATTAATTTTTAAAATATTAAAAATTATTTTTAAAATATTTTTATTTTTTGTTATTTCTTCGATATTTTTTCTTTACTCCAATCAAATAAATGATAAGAATGAAATAAAGGATAAGAATGAGAAGCGCGTCCCCCCTTGAAAAATTGATGTCTCTAAATTTATGAGCCCAAAGTTTAGTTTTCAATGGCACTAATTTCACAAAGAAACTATTTGTTAAGAAGCAGGTCGGGAAGGTGATGTGCTTTCTTTTTTATTTAATTTTTAAATACATTTTAATGATTGGATACGTTCATTACATACAGTTGATCGAGTTTGTAATTAACATAAAAATTCAGATTGATCCGACATATTAGTTATGTGATTGAATAATATTTGTTTAATAGTTTTTTTCTCAAAATTATAATTTTTATTCATTTAATTATAAATCAATACTATGCGATCACTTAGCTATAAATATCGAATCAATCTAAATTTTTTTTAATAATAAATTCAACGAATTCTACGTAATAAACGAATTTAATCATTAAAGAATATTCAAAAATTAAATAAATAAATAAAAAAGACAAAGCACGGTGCTGTGCTGTTGAGAAGTTATGTCTGAAAGAGTGAAGGGTATCTGCCAATTACAGTTTTTTGTTGAATATTAATGTAATTGTAAATGCAACTTCTAACAACTCTAGCAGGTTTTATTGACTAGCCATCGTGTGCAATAACGTTTTTTATACGGCTTTTTCATTAGGGTTTTTTTTTTTTGTGAAAATATTTATGTTAGTTTAAATGATTATATTTTTTTATATTTCTCTAAAGAAATTAGAAAAGTAAAAAAAATTGACCGAAAAATTATAAGAAAAAAAAAGGCACTTTAAGGCTTTTTTTTAAAAAAAATTTCGTTTTTAGTGAGTTTTTTGCAAATTTTGTCAAAATGACTATAATTTTAAATTCATTTTATCATGACAAACTAAAAAAGTAAAAAATCTAGATCACTAAAATAAAAAATTTAATGAAAAATGTGAAAAAAATCACCAAAAAGCCACTGGAAAAACTATCGAAAATAGTGCCTTAATAGAGCACCTTAACTGAAGATATTCAAAAATCAATGGTCTTCATGCCTATAAGGAGATAAGATCTTAATGCATGTGTTTGGACTAATTTTTATTATATATATATATATTAATAAATTTTTTTTAGTATTAGTCTAAATGAATATACTTTTTAAATGCCTTCCAGCACGAAGAAATAGAAATATAAAATTTTTTGATTAAAACCTTAAAAAAATTTCAAATAAGACAAAAAAAAGTCAACTTAAGTAGATTTTTTGGTTTTTATTTTTATTTTTTCGTCTTTAATAAACTTTTTTCAAATTTGACCATAACATGCATACTTTTTGGAATCCTCTTATCACAAGGAGTCAAAAAAATAAAAAATTTAAATCAAAATATAAAAAAATTCAAAAAAGGCAAAAAAAAGCTCTAAAAAGAAGCCGCTTGGCATTTTAGCCCAAACATAGGCTTAGTCCATATGAGATTTTATTTCAATTTTAATTGGGTCTCCTGTAAGTGAATAGCAAGATCAATTCTCTAAAAATTAGTCAAGACGCACATAAATTAAACCAAACAATCCGCAATATTAAAAAAAAAAATCTTAACATGTAATCTTTGGCTTTGCAACCTCTCCTAAATAATCATTTAATTTGGTAGAATTTTGTCATACCTTTTTGGCTTTGGATGCATCCCGCATGAATTTTCAAGGTATCAAAGTTGACCAAGATAAGAGAAAAAGGAATTTTAAAATTTGGTAAGAAATTTTAAAAGAAAATATTAAGTTAATATACTGATTTAGTGTGTTCAACTAATACATATGTGTCAAATACCTTTTTACTATAAACTCGTGTTGGCATGCAATAGCCATTATTCCCTTAATGTAAGACTATTTTTTAAAATTATAAATACATAATTTGTATATATTAATTAAATACACTACATCAGCATACCGACATAATATTCTCTAATTATTGAATAAGTTCTCAAAAAAAGGGTAAATGAATTGATAGGAAAAATTGAATAAACTCATAAAATGACCAATAACTTCTCTAAAATCATTAAGAATGACTCTTTATTCTTTCCCAGTTTTCTAATATTTTGCATAAAAATACCATGGTAACTGATTATTCTAAATAATTTTCAAACGGCACAGTAGCTTCCTTGCACCTGTTGGTGTCAGCTCCATTTGGGGTGACCCAATTAAATTAGGATTAAAATTTTATTAGAAATAAAATAAAATTAAAAAAAAAAAGAGTTAATTGCCGGGTGAATTTTTAATACTTAGAATTCCTAATTTGTTTGGAATCCCTATCACATTAAAAGTCTTGTTTGGCTTGGGAAATAGTCTTAATAGGCTTCTATATTAAATCCCTTGCTAAGGAGTTCGGTGAACAGAAAAAAATTGAAAACCAAATAAATTCTCCAGAGATTGGAGATTCGGTGGCCACATATTGTAAAAGGCAAAATTCAAACAATTACTGATGGCAAAACATTCTCTAACTTTGAGAATTAAACAGCACGCAAGAGTGAGCCGAGAGGTTATTTGGCGAAGAACAACAGCCTACTTTTCTCGCACGAATCGGAAGTCAAACGAAGTCAGATCGTCGTGAAATTTTAGGATCATACTCTTGGCACATGATTCTTGATAATTAACGGTTTCAGTTGTCAACCGGTGAGATCTAAACTTAATTTATTTATTTAGTCGAGTATTCAATATTTTGTTATATCGAGAATATTATTCTTGATGTTGTCATTATCTGGGTATGCCTAGAGAGTTCAATCTATAAACTCATTATTTTGACATAGCGAAGATTTGGAAACGAGTTTCAATTCCATAATTATTTTCCTTAGGTTCCTATGTAAAAATCGGTGTCTTGTAGTTTTGGTTAATTATTTTTATTTTGTTATTATTGATCTCATTTAATTAAGCACAAAAGGAGAAAAATATATATATTTTGCTACAGGTTATTTTAATTTAAATTTTTTCCAACAGTGGTATCAGAACTTGGTTCAGATACAGTCTAGGCAAACTCAGTTCTTATGCCTGATTAAATATATGAATCATCTGGTGCTATGATTAAACTGAATTCATCAAATTATTCGATATGAAAACTGTGGATAGAAGATGTCCTTTACACTAAAGACAAGCCTACCGGTTGATGGTAACAACAAGAAGCCAAAAAAACTACTGATGATAACTGACGATTTTGAACAGGAAAACAGTGACTCAAATCCGTACTTGAGTGGATCAGAGTATTTTTCACCATATGGCTCAAGAAAACAATTCCCATATATTGTGGAAGAAATTAGAGTCAATGTACGAGAGAAAGACTGTCCAGAATAAAGCATCTTTGATCAGACAGTTTGTGAATCTGAAATACAAAGACAGCCAAAGTGTAGTCGAGCACCTCAGCGATTTTCAACAATTGATTAATCAGTTGACTACTATAAAGATGGTTCTGGACGACGAGTTGCAGGCTCTATTTCTATTTAGTTTCTTACCAGACAACTAAAAAACACTAGTTGTGACAATCAGTAACTCAGCACCAAACAGCGAAGTCACCATTAATATTGTGAATGACAACATGTTCAATGATGAGGAAAAATGAACGGAGTAGAGAAGCACAGCCAAGTCAAATGCCTTAGTCACAAACAAGAGGGGGGAGAGTACAAACAGAAAATCTTCCAACAACAGCATACCAAGAAGAAAGTCAAAAGAAAAATCTCAGTCCAGGAAGGAGATTAAATGCTTCTTGTTTGCCCAAGTGCTTTTTATTTTGATTTTGATGATTTTCATAATTTATTTTCTAAGAATAAATGGTTTTAAATTAATAATATTTTATATTTATAAAATAAAAGTGTTAACACATCTTGAACAATTAAGTTGACACCTTAGCAAAAAAAAATGACTTATATCTCAAAAAGATTTAAACACTTAAGTATTCTTAAATAAGAATATTTCGTGTTGATCTTAATTGAAAATTAAGTCAAATACTTTTAAGGCAAAGTATACTTGAAGCTTATCAAGTGTGTCAATACCCATTGATCAAATGATTTGACACCCTAACTATTTTACAAGTTGATCTTCAGGTATCAAAGCGTTAGTGTCAACACAAACAAATTTTGTGTTAATACAAAAGAGCCAAAACTCTCATGACTCAATTTGAGTCGACACAAATTAATTTTTGTGTCTACACAAAAATGATTCTCACTTTTGGTATCCGAAAGTTTGGGTCGACACAAATAGAAGTTGTGTCGACACAAAACAACCGAGACCTCCTGTAGATTTTTGGTGTCGACCCCAAGTCCAAATGTGTCGACCCAAAAGTCCCGAGCCTGACTGCAGAATGTTGGTGTTGACCCTAAGACCAAATGTATCAACACAAAAGAATCGAGACTTCCTGTAGAATTTTAGTGTCGACACCAAAGGCAAGTTGAGTTGACGCAAACGGTATCTCTGAATGTTGAAGTTTCAAATGAGTCGACACCAAATTCAAATGTGTCGACACTAGAATGTTGAAAGGTATAATGCAGAAATTATGTCGACCCCTCAAACAATTCGTGTCGACCCAACTACTTGAAGAACCTTCTCCTAGCCACTTTGTTTCGACATCAAAGGTATTTGTGTCGACAACGGCAACGAAAATTCAAATCGCAGCAGATCTCAACGGTTGAATTTTTTACATTTATTGCTCCCACCTACCTCCAACGGTCATGATACCACAAGAACTTATATAAGAAGTTACTTCTCAGCATTTAAGAAGATTGGAGACTTGCATTTACTGTTCTATTGCTCAAATCAATCTCAGAAATCTCAAGCTCACATTTATTGCTGTAACTCCAGTTCTCGTTCCTCATCTCTCTTTACCTTCTCATTTATTGTAGATCTTTTCTATAAAGAGAGTGAGTGTTCTTTATTAATACTTTTCATTTATTGTATTCAAGGATGAGTCACCCTTTATCCTTTGAGTGAGTGAGTGAAACTCATCAAAGAAGAATTCAAGAGAGATTAGAAGAAAACTGTGGCTTATTTTTATAGGATCTTCTTGAAACTGAAATAGGCTTGTGAATGTATCCGTAAACATTCAGTTCATTCAAGCGAAATCTTGAAGATTGTAAAGGTTTGAAATACGCCCGTAAAGTATTTTGTATAGTGGAAATACTCAAGGGAGATCTTGAGAAGTGGACGTAGACTAGAATAAAGCCGAACCACTATAAATCTCTAGTGTCTGATTCTATTTCTCTATCTCTCAACTTTTAATATTTGCATTGCTTCAATATTTGTTTATCTTGTTTTATTTACTTGCAAATTTAAATGGATTTTGAAAAAACTTTTTAAATTGTCAAAATTTTAAAGACATAATTCACCACCTCTCTTGAGTTGCCTAGAACTAACAATTGGTATCAGAACTTGGGCTCTTGACTTTGACTTAACAGTTTAAGAGTTTTATATGAAAATCACTACCATCGGACCTATCCAATCCGAATGTCAATCGACCAATAGACCTCCCTTGTTCAATAAAACAAACTATAACTATTGAAAGGCTAGAATGAAAATTTATATTCAAGCCGTAGATTACGATCTTTGGCGAATTATCATAAATTGACCCAAAAGATCCACCAAAACTGTTGAATGGGCTGCTGTCTCTAAACCTGAGACCGAATGGACTGAAACCGACACAAGGGAGATACAAAAAAATGTTAAAGCCATGAATCTCCTGTACTGCTCATTTAACCCAAACGAATTCAATAGGATCTCGAATTGTGACACCGTTAAAGAAATTTAGAATAAACTCGAAATTACCCATGAAGGTACCAATCAAGTGAAAGAGTCAAAAATCAGTCTGCTTGGGAATCAAACATATGATCTAATAACGCTACCAAAAGATAAAAGAACATTAAAGAATAAATAGGTCTACATACTGAAAATAGAAGAAGAAAACTCACAACCCAAGTACAAGGCAAGGTTAGTTGTGAAAGGATTCAGTTAGAAGAAATGTATTGACTTTGAAGAAATCTCCTCACATGTTGTGAAAATGACATCCATTCGGACAGTTCTCGGGTTGGTTGCAAATTTTAATTTGGAGATTAAATAGATAGATATGAAAACAGCATTCCTTCACGGTGACTTAGAGGAAGAGATTTACATGGAGCAGCCCGATGGGTTCAAAGTTAAAGGCAAGGAGAATCTAGTGTGTAAGCTAAAAAAGAGTCTATATAGGTTGAAGCAGGCACCATGACAGTGGTACAAGAAATTTGATCAGTTCATGGCCAAATACGAGTTTAAAAAGACCACTTCAGGCCATTGTGTGTTCCTAAGCAGAAGGTGACTTGATTATATTGCTGCTCTGCAGGGATGATATGTTGATCATCGGATATGACATGAGCAACATTCAAAAATTTAAAGGAGAGTTGAGAAAATTCTTTACAATAAATGATTTGGGACCGGCTAAGCATATACTTGACTTGAAGATCACTTGGGACAGGAAGAATCACCGACTATGGATCTCACAGGAAAGGTATATTGAAAAGGTACTTTAGAGGTTCAACATGGACAAGGCTAAACCTGTTAGTACTCCACTTGCTACTCATTTTAGATTCAGTTTACAGCAAAGTCCGACAAGTGAAAAAGACAGGGCAGAGATGGAAAAAGTTCCTAGTTTATTCGCAGTTGGGAGTCTGATGTATGCAATGGTGTGTATAAGGCCAGACATAGCATATACAATTGGCGTGGTGAGCAAATTTCTGTCAAATTCGGGAAGGGGTCACTGGAAAGCAGTGAAGTTGATTCTTCGATACCTCAAAGGCACTTGCAGAGTTTGCTTATACTTTAGTCAGGGTAAACCTGAGTTAGAGGGTTTCATAGACGCTGATATGGTGGGAGATGTTGATTCTAGAAAATCTATATCATGATACATGCTTACATTTGCAATGGGAGTTATATCTTCGCAAAGCATATTGTAGAAGTGCGTTGCACTATCCACCATAGAAGCCGAGTATATTGCAATGGCAGAAGGTTGCAAAAAGATGCTATGGATGAAGATGTTACTACAAGAGTTGGGGTTGACCAAGAAAAGTATACACTTTTTTGTGACAGCCATAATGCTATTCATTTGATTAAGAACTCACAATTTCACTCACAGTCAAAACACATTGATATGAGATATCAGTGGATTCAGAATGCATCAGAAGAAAAATTATTACAGTTAGAGAAGATCCACACCGACCAGAATGGTGCAGATACGATGATAACGATTCTACCCATAGAGAAACTTAATTTTTGCAGAAAGGCAACGGGTATGATAAATTCTCCCACATTAGACAGATGGGGAGTTTATTGATGTCCGCCTCATCTAGGGTGACATAATTAAATTAGGAATAGAATTTTATTAGAAATAAAATTAAGAAAAAAAAAACAAGAGTTAATGAGGGTGAATTTTTAATCCTTAGAATTCCTAATTTGTTAGGAATCCCTATCATATTAGAAGTCTTGTTTGACATAAAAAAAATAACTTTAATAGGCTTCTATATATAAATCCCTTGCTAGGGAGTTCGGTGAATAAAAAAAAAATTGAAAACCAAATAAATTCTCCATTGATTGGATTTTCGGTGGCCATAGATTGTAGAAGGCAAAATCCAGATAAATTACTGAAGGCAAAATAGTTCTTTGACTTTGAGAATTAAATAGCGCGCAACAGTGATCCAAGAGGTTATTTGGCAAAGAATAACAGCCTACTTTTCCCGCACGAATCGGAGGTCAAACAAAACCTGATCGTCGTGAAATTTTAGGGGCATACTCTTAGCACATGATTCTTGATAACTAACAGTTTTGATTGTCAACCGGTGATATCTAAATTTTATTTATTTATTTAATCGAAATCTATTTTATGGTGATGAGTATTCAATGGAGAATCAACAATCAATGGAGAAATTTTATTTATATTTTTTTTTCACGATTTTTTTCATTAAGGGTTTTTCACATAAAAATTGATATTTTATAGTTTTAGTTGATTATTTTTATTCTGCTATTATTGATCTCATTTAATTAAGCACAAAAAGAAAAAAAATATTTATTCTACTACAGGCTATTTTTATTTAAATTTTTTCCAACAATATCGAACTCTTCCCGTGCATGGCACTCGTCCAACTGAGGTTCCATATTTGTTAAACTAATATTGATACCCAACTTAACTGACAAATTTCTTGACATGTAAAGGTCTATATGGCTCATCTTCAAAAGCTACAACTTTGGAGTCTCTCTTAAATAATCATTTAATTTGATTGACTTTTGTCATGCTTTTTTGATTTTAGATGCAGCTCCCATGAATTTTCAAGGTATTAAATTTGACCAAGATAAGAAAGGAAGGAATTTTAAAATTTGGTAAGAAATTTTATCAGGAAATACCGCGTCAACGTACTGATATAGTGTATCCAATTAATACATTTATGTTAGATTCTCTTTTTACTCGCGTTGGCGTGCAATAATCATTATTCTTTTAATGTGAGGTTATTTTATAAAATTATAAATGCATAATATGTATAAATTAGTTAAGCACACTACATCAACATATTCACGTAATATTTTTTAATTTTTAAATAAATTCTCGTAGAAAGGGCTAATAAATAGACAAGAAAAATTAAATAAACTCATAAAATGACCAATAACTTCTCGTAAAATCATTATTAGTGACTCTTTATTCTTTCCCAGCTTTCTAATTTTTGCATAAAAATACCATTGTAACTTATTATTCTAAATAATTTTTAAAAAAAATATCTTGTGCATCCCTTAATTCATTTAAATTTTTTTTAATGCCATAAATACCTAATTATATTTTCAATTCAAATACCTAAGATAGAGTAGGTGTTTGGCTAACACCTATATTCATTGCTGATGTCATGTGTTTGAAAAAATCAAATCAATTAACTCATTTTACATTAATAGCTTAATTGATCACATCAACTATTCTAACGTCTTATTAACATAAAGCAACAATAATATTATAATTTTGTTGGACGAAATCTTGGTCGTTATTATTATTTTTACAATAAATATTGTTCAAAATTGACTTCTTTTAATTAATTTTATTTTTCTTGCAGAATATATATATATATATATGTGTGTGTATAAATCTCGACGTTATTAAAATTATATTATTTTGCAACAGACCGTCACTTCGACCCGTTGGTAAGGTCAAACACCTTTCCTTCATTGTATGAAACTCTAATGATGTGGGCAAGAAGTTTATAAAGGCTGGTTCTCTAATGGTTCTTTCAACAGGAAATTGTAGGTTCTTCTTTATTAAAGTCAGTTTTTTTTTTTTTTGATTTAAAGTTACAAAAAAATAATTATCAAATCACCATTTTTTCTCTCTGCATTTTGACTTAAAAGCACTTTTTAAATCAAACGAATATCAAATTCCCTCTCTTTTCTCTCTCGATCCGAGTTTTCCTAGAAAATGGAGAAAGAGGGGTTGCGAGAGTGGTTCGATGGTGGAGATGGAGACGGAGAGGGTTACGACGCCATTGTCGTGGGGTCTGGATACGGCGGTTCGGTTGCAGCTTGTCGGATGTCGATGGCAGGAATAAAGGTGTGTTTGGTTGAGAAAGGCCGGCGATGGGAATCCAAGGATTTTCCAACTGATACTTTTCAGATAATGTCAGCTGTGAGGTTTGAAAGCAAGAAGTTGGGTATCAGCTTTGGCCCAAAAGATGCACTGTTTCAGGTCATTCTCTCTTCCTTTTCTCCTTTCATGCAATGCTTGTTTTGGTCCGTTTCAAATGCAAACCACTAATGTTTGGCCTCAAAAAGCCACTCAGCTTTTTTGGAGTTTTTTTTTTCGTTTTCCTTTTTTTTTTTTTTTTTGGTTCAATTTTTTTTTAACTCATCGTAATAAAAGAGAAATTTAAAAAGTACATATCTTTTCAGACTAAAGTTTTTAAATACTACTAGAGACAAAAAAATAATAATAATAATCGCAAAAAAGCTTAAAAAATCTGTTAAGTGGCTTTTTTGTTCGGTTGACTTTTTCCTATTATTTGATCAGCTTCTTACTTTGTTCAAAAAAATTTATTAAAAACGAAAAAAAATCATCAAAAAACAAGGATCGAACGCACGAATATCAGAGTTTCCAAGTCTTTCTAGAAAAAGTCCTTCCAACTCATTATGCCCCTGCCTAAATGTCATGAATTTTGCCTATTTTTATTTTTTTAAAACTTTTTTTTATTTTTTTATAAATTTTTGTTTACTTTTTCAGTTCATTTGAGAATTTTGCATATTTTTTTTCTTTTTTTGAACTTTTTTCAACTTTTAACTAAATTTTTTTATTTTTCTGAACCATCTCAATGAGATGAATTGTAAAAGTAAAAAGAAATTGATAAAAAAATTAAAAAAATCTATTAAAAACAAAAATAAATAGCATAAAATTTGATTTATTAGTTTATTTTTGTTTTTTTTGAAATTTTTTTATATTTTGATTAAAAAATTTTACTTTTGAGCTCATCTCAATATAAGGAGTCTAAAAGTATATTAATTTAACTAAATAATTAAAAAAATTATTAAAAACAAAAATATAAAACATAAAAAAAGTAAATAAGCAATTATTCCCAGTAGTGCAACTCCGATAAACAAGAGTAATAATTTTGATCACGGTCGAACCTTGATGGGAGGCAAGAAAACAGAATAGAAGGGACATAATTTTTTCCACTGGGGCCTGTGGTGGTGGGCGAAGAGGTGTTTGAAGCTGGTGACTTCGCCAATGACAGGTGCGGTGGCAAGGATTGAGTTCATAAGGATCCAAGTGGATTATAGACCTAATAATTTAAGTAAAAAGTGTAACAACGCAGCTCAAAATATTTAAAACTTAAATTATTAGTAATAGCTCATAAATTTTTTTATATACTATATTTAAGTTTTTATCTTTTACCGATGTGGGATGGCGTATTGCAATATTTCCCATTTAAATACGCGAAATTCTCGTCGAGTGGTCCAGATTCTTACCATGGCTAGAATGTAGATAACGACTCATTAGCAGAGACAGAATAACCAATTTGCGTGCATAATGTATACAATCTCGGAGCCTTTACTCTTTTTCGGAATCTCTTCTTCTCTATCAACTTTGCCATGAAATCCTTGATGGCACCAGTGTTGATTCTAATACTATTTGTAACTATCCAAGTAAACCATTGACCCAATAATTTCAATAAAAAACCTAATAGCACAGCCAAAAATGCTGAAGCCCAAATTATTAGTATTAATTCACAAGTTTTTTATATACCAGATTAAGTTTTTATTTCTCACCGATGCGAAATGGAATATTACAGAGCGAACCACAACACAATTACAAAGCGAAAATTCACATGACATAATTTATGACTCTAATACCATGTTAGAGAAATTCCTAAACATAAAATGAGAGAGGCGACAAAGAGATTGATAAGATTAACGGTTAATGACATTAACTATATTTCTACTTCATAGAT
Organism: Heliamphora exappendiculata; assembly: GCA_034768845.1. Taxonomy (NCBI): domain Eukaryota; kingdom Viridiplantae; phylum Streptophyta; class Magnoliopsida; order Ericales; family Sarraceniaceae; genus Heliamphora; species Heliamphora exappendiculata. The sequence continues at coordinate 406 of JAOTRH010139748.1, read as the reverse complement.
ATACAACAGGTGAGTTCATGTACATCCAGAGATAGAATATTGTAGGAAGAAAAAAGTGAATAGGGTGACAGGCATGAACATGGGACTGCTGTCCTCATAGCCTTGTGGTTAACTTATGCATCCCATGCATGGTTAATACATTAAGGCCTTCTTTGTAATCACGAATGGGATTGAATAGTAAGATAAAAATAAGGGATAATTATACTTACCTATTCTGAGGTTTTAAGCTTATTACAGGGATCTCTCATGTGGTCTTTAAAATTACATTAACCTCTCTCGAGATTTAATTTTAACATCAATTGCACTATAATTATTAAAATTTCTATTAAAATTTAACAAAAATCACCTCTCCTATCCCAAAACCACAATTCCCACTCTAAAACTACCCTACAAACCACATTTCCCG
>JAOTRH010139719.1:0-13849 GCA_034768845.1 Heliamphora exappendiculata | reverse complement strand
TCGGAATCAAGTCGTAGTTGAAGATTAGATCTACAAGAGGTATTCTTCTAAATTAACTTTGGTTGCACAGGTTTTATATTGATCGTTCTTCGTCAAAAATTTTATCTGGAGCCCGATTCGGCGTTTGCCCGTCCAGTTAATTTTTTACCGAAAATCATGTTACAAAAATAATGATCTTGGCAGTATTGCCTCCAACAATGGATGTAGTGTTTCCACAACCTTTTGTCAAGCATGATGGACAGTCTTTTTTTGAATGCTTTAATGCGTGTTCTTAAAGTATTTTTTTTTCTTTCTCCATGTTCATTATAATACTAAGTACGCTCTCCTGTAACCTTTGTGGCTGCAGATAATAGGAACAGTTAGAGGTTGGTCCACCACAACCGTTGTCTATATTCAAAGTTGAAGCCAGTTGTTGTTGTTTTTTTGTCGTATAGATTTTGTACAGTTAATACCTATGAACAACAGCATTGAGTATTATGAACTTTTAGTGTAAATGATATGTTGGTTTTGAAGCAGAGTAGTATGAAAAAAAAATCGTTTCTTAATAGTTTTAAGCATTATCTTTCCTTGAGATTGTCAAGTTGTGGTGGGATCACGCCACACTACACACGTCGAGTACCTTGCGAGAGTGGGGTGTAACATAGGCGAAAGTGCTAAATGGACAAGTGAAGGTGGTCTTCTCTTGATCCTCGGGATAGACGGGTACCTGATTGTATCTAGAGTAGCCATCTAAGAAGGAAAAGATGTTCTATCCCGCTAAGCGTTCTGAGATTTGGTTAGTGAAAAGCAACAGGAAGTTATCTTTCCTAATGGCGTCATTCAATTTTCGATAGTCGATACACACTCGCCAACCAGTGGTGGTGCGTGTGGGTATCAACTCTCTCTTCTCATTTTACACAACAGTGAGCCCAGATTCTTAGAGACTACTTAGGTTAGGCTCACCCACTTATTGTCATAATGGGGTAAATGATACCCGCGTCTAACAGTTTCACAACCTTTTTTAATACAATCTCCTTTATGTTGGGGTTCAATTTCCATTGCATTTCTAGGGTCAATTTTGCATCATCCTCGCAATGGATGCAGTGCATGTAAATGGAATGGCCAATTCCTTTTAGGTCGGCTACAAACCACCCATTGGCTCCTCTATAATCTTTTAGTACCTTCACAACTTAACTTTCTTGATCAGAGGTCAAATCGAAGGCGATGATGGCAGGTAATGTGCTATTAGGCCCTAAGAAAACATATTTGAGCAAAGCCGGGAGTGGCTTTAACTCAAGCTCGGGTGGTGAGTCTATGAGAGCATAGTAGGTATCGATGAGAGAGACATAGGGGCTCGAATTGCAACCTACACAGTAAAGTGTCTAGATACCTGGTTGAGTCTAATATGGCATTAACCTCATCTATAGACTGATCGATGTCGACTTGTTGGCTCTAAAGTGTGCCAAACACGTCTCTAATGAGTCATCACCAAAAATGAAAGAAAGCGCTACTTTTGTGGCATCTTCTATGACTTCAACTGCAAAGCAATCAACGTGCGGTGGGAGTTACTGTGAGGCATGAAAGATATTCAAGTGTAGCTTTATGTTCCTGAAAGAAACATCTATCACTCCGGTTCGACAGTTATTACATGCGTTAGTCGTAGCTAAAAAGGGTCAACCTAGGATAACAGTTGTTTGTCTTCTTAGATTTAGGTCAGGTTCAGTGTCTAGAACGGTAAAGTCAACAGGGAAAAGGAACTTGCCAACTTTGACAAGAACGTCCTCTATGAAACCTTGTGGGACTTTAACAAATCGGTCAGCTAGCTAGAGAGTGACCGGCGTTAGCTTAAGTTTACCTAACCCAAATTGCTCATACACCCGTAAGAGATGAGGTTTACACTGGCTCCAAGGTCGAGAGGGGAATGGTCGATCAAATGATCGCCGATGACACATGAGATGGTAGGAGTCCACTGTTCTTTAAGCTTGGGGATAGTGTTGTGTCCTATGACAGCACTAATCTGCTCAGTGTGGAGGATTTTTTTTGGGATGTTGGTCTTTGACTTATGTTTTTTGGTGCAAATGTCTTTTAAGAACTTAGCGTAAGAGGGAACCTGCTTAATGGCATCTAAGAGTGGCAGATTGGTCTTGATTTGCTTGAAGAGTTCAAATATGTCATCTATTAAGGCTCTTTTTTTACTGAAAGGTGGCAGCCTGTCGAGGCACGTTGGAAATGGAGCTCGGGGTTCGAGTGGAGGTGGAGTCGTCAGTGACTCATGAGAAGGAGTAGGTAGGAGAGGTGGAGATGCGACAATAAGCGCTGAGAGTGTAAGAGATGAGTAAGGGGGGTCGATCTTAGAGCCATCAGATGACTCCGGGTCGTGAGAGACTGTGGGTGCTATAGCCTTCTCGGGACAAGTTTCATGCTCTCTTCCATTTCTGAGGGTGACAATCACCTGTGCCGGTTCGTGATACCCACCACTAGTGGCTGGCTAACTCTCTATGAAAAACTGACCCTTAGGATTGGTCACTTGTTGGCTACATAGCTTGCTATCCTCTCAGTGATTCAAGGCATCCACTAGTCGACTTGGGTTTCTATCTTAGCTATAGATTGGGAATGAGAACTCAAAAGTTGAGTTCTCGTGTCTAAATCTTGCAAAGTCTTTAGCACTTTCTCCTCAAAAGTCGAGTTTTGAAGAGGGGCCGGTGGGGTAGGCTGAGGAACAAAAGGAGGTGGATAAGTCAAATGATGACAAGAGTTGGGGTACACGGGTCTAAGTGGTGGGCCTGGCATGCTACCCTGCATAGGTTGCTGTCGCCATGAGAGGTTAGGATGGTTTCTCCAATCCAGGTTGTAAGTATTAAAAAATGGGTCATTGGTCGGTCGGGAGAAACCTTATACTGTATTAACCTGTTCTTGCACAAACTAAGGGTATTATGCAGCAGTAAGGCAATTAGTGACAAAGTGAGCCGGGCTGGCACACAATGCACAAGGTCCTGGGTAGGCTGGTGGTGGGTCAAAAGGTGCTGTGGTTGGACCATTAGTCAGGAGTTGGCTTAGAGTTTGTGTCAGTGTGGCCACAAAGTCAGAAGGTTGTGCAACCTCGTACATGCCTCGAGTTTTTGGGTGGAATAGGCTATGAACCTGTCATTTTGAGGGGCTGAGGCTTGGTGTTAGGAGTTTTCACTCAAAATCTTAAAAATACTCCAAGTCTCGTTCTCGTTTTTTAACATGAATGTTCCACCTTAAGAAGTGTCAACTAATTGGCGGTGTTGAGGTGTCAACCCGTTGTAGAAAGATTGAACCAATTGTCACTTTCGTACCTGGTGATGAGGGCAAGCTCGAATGAGATCCTTAAGGCATTCCCAAGTCTCATGAAAGGTTTCGCCATTGAGTTGGGTAAAACTCGTAATGGCGCATCAAATTTGGTTGGTCTTGCGTATCAGAAAATATTTTTTTAAGAATTTCTGTTGAAGTTTGGCCCATGTCCTGATTGTGATCGGCTCTAAGGAATTAAGCTAATGTTTGGCTTTATCTTTTAAGAAAAAGGGGAACAACTTCATTTTAAGGGCCTCGTCAGAAAAATTACTAATTTTAACAGTTGAACAGATTTTAAGGAATTCATCAATATGTTTATAAGGATCATCATTACTAAGTCCGTAAAAATATGGGAGCATTTGAATTATGATGAACTTAATTTCGTAGTGCAATGCTCTAGCCATAGGTGGTTGAATGCAGCTCAGTGACATATTCTAAAGTAGTATAATTCTCGATCAGAGACTTAATCTACTGGTCTTGCTGATTTTGTTCTGTTGGAGGCAAAACTGCCAAGATCTTTATTTTTGCAAACAATTATCAAAAGAAAAAATTTAACTGGACGGACAAACGCCAAAACGGGTTCCAGATAAAACTTTTGATGACGAACGATCATAATAAAACCCGTGCATCCGAAGTTAATTTAGAAGAATACCTTTTTACCGGTCGAATCTTCAACTACGATTTGAATTCGAGTTAAAGCTCATGTCAAATCTTCTATTTTATTCCCTTATGCGATTCCTGAATATAGTGTGGGCTATAATCCTCCGAGAGCTCGTACCGATAGAACCAGGATAGCTTTAATCTTAGAAGACAAGTTATAAAACTGGTTCATCCTACCCGCATATATATAGGGCCAATAGGGACCTAGAGAGTAATTATGAGTAAAACTTCTAGTAAAACACAAACACATATCAACAATTTCTACAATTAAGCAAACCTCATAGCGGTATCTGCAATTATGAAAAATCAACAGTAATTTTTATAATTTTCATAAAATACTGAATTACAGTTTATACCACTAAAGAACTATAATTGTACTCTGACCCATAATCTCAAGACCATATAGCATTGAGCTCCTGTTATTAAATACTTACCATTTCTCTCCACGTTATGATTTTTGATACCCGCCAATTAAATTTAATTACTAACAATTTAATTTAATCGGCATCTTGATATTCCTTGAACCCTTCCGCTTAACTTATTTGACCGCCAAATAATTAAATCCACCTGCAGAGTTTGACCCGGTCAAAACTTATAATCTTTCTTAAGGGAGTATCGTCAATCACGATCTTTCAGAACGTGGATTCCGTCAATAATTAATATTCGTTATATAAATAATACCGCTATATAACTCACCGGGAATATAGACTCATATAAGATCGCACCCTCTAATGAATTAAAATAATGAATATTAAATATACGTAAATCAATCATTATTTCAGGATTAAGAAGATAAGCACTATTCATAGTAATCTTGGGGTGTGAATTAATTTATATAGTCAGTATAAAATTTATTACCTTAAATGTCCCGTTCAATACTTGGGGTGTGAATTAATTTATATAGTCAGTATAAAATTTATTACCTTAAATGTCCCGTTCAATACACACAGTGTACTAACATAGAGAGTCGGCATAATAGACGATGCTATTATCTGTTTTTTCCTAAATCAAGACAGGCCTACTAAAACTCTGTGTTATAGTCATACCGATTGTATGTCTATTTTCATCTAAACTGTGAACATAAAACTTATATTCTGTAAGAACCTAAAATCTAATCTTCTGTGTGCAAGTCGTACTCTACACACCAGATTAAGTATTATACAGAATATCGGACATCCATGCATAACATTAAAGAAATGATACGCATACATTGCTCATAAAGATTTTTATAAAATAAAAAAATAATTTTATTAATAAATAAAATTAAATATTACAAATATAATTTTTAATATACCAACCCTAACATGTTCTGCCATAGTTGTGTGTATGGTGCGTGGGTTCGATGTGAGTGAAGATCACAAGGCCACCCTAAATATGCATTCAATTTCAAGATCGAATGGTGCTAATAATGAATGAGTATAACAGCGGCTGAGCATGCAAAAGAAAGTAAAACTAGGAATGGGCTGCGAGTCCCTTCTAGTTTTCTTGTTCTAAATTGAAACAATGCAAAAATTTTAAAACTCGCAGAGCTTTGAATGAAGAGATAGTGTTTTCTAATGCTTATGCGCATTGAAATACTTGCTTGTCTCGTTGTCCCATTGAAAACCTGAAAAGAAGAACCCAAGCTTGCCATAATAACATTTGAGGGGAAAAGAAAAGCCAAATAAAGATTTAAAATAAATAAATCGTAATCGTGCTTTTAAATCCCCGGCAATGGGACTCTACCAAAAATAAAAATTTAAATCCTAAAACTAACTACTAACCCGTAGGATAGTAATTAAAGTGAGGATATCATTCCACAATGATTTAATAGACAGAATTACAATTTGTTTATTTAAAACTTTTGATTTGATTTTTCTTTTTGCAAAAGAATTTAATTTAAAACTACCTTAAAATTTTAAAATTAAATAAATCAAAATAAAAAATGAGATTTGGATGAGAAGAAATTTTCTAAGGTTTGAATCCACCCTAATCAGTATTCTAGTTTCATTTAAACCATATTTCATTCAATTGATTCAATCAAATCCAGTCGCGATTACAAAACCGACATAGATTAACAAGAGGATAAATTTGAACCCAAACTTGGCATATTCTATCTAGGATTATGACATAGATCGTCCGAAGTACAACCCGTCCTATCGAAACATAAAATATTTCACATTCGGTGTTCAAATAAGAATAGAAAACAGTTGCATGATCTCGTTTTTATAATCACAAAAAATAAAAATAAAAACTAAATAATTAAATCAAACTCGTTGATGAAAAGTTAATGTCTCAATAACCACACAATGGATTGAATCTGAATTGGAAATGAAATAAGAGTTCAAACTACTCTTAAAATACCGACTAGGGGTTTATCATCCCCTAGGAAAGAAGAAATTTAGCTGCTCATTTTGTAGCTCAAATCTTTGCTAAAATGAAGCAAATTGGAATCCCAAGCCTCCATCTTCAACCTCCTGACACTTTTCGAGCCTCCAGAGCTATCTCCAAATGAGTATCTAACCCTTCTCTCAGATTTTAGAATGGTCCCAACTGATAACCCATGCCTTCTATTTATAATAGTAATCCACGCCTAGAGTTGCAGAGTTCGATTTAAACTATGATTCTCTTCTTTCATTTGGACGATTCTCGTCCCGTCCAGATAGTTTTGCTTCAGTAGGTATTCCGTCCGGATGAGAATAAAGTCCGTTCGAGCGAAATTGTTTCTTCCATTATTCTGTCCAGACGCTGATGGGCCTATCCAGACGAAAATACTTCTATTTAAATTCTTATCCAGACGCAGTTGAGTCAATTCGGACAGTTCTTTTGCTTTAATACCCTTTTTGCCCCTTGTCTCATTTTTGTCTCTTTTTCCACCATTTTCTCTTTTACGTCACCACCTGTGACCCTATTAACAAAAATACTACAAAATACATTATTAAACACAACCTCGAGACTTAATGTAGTATATTTTGCAAGGTTAGATCGACACTTTTACGTACTAATTAATCATCATCTTCTCTTATAAAGCACTAACTTAGGTATCAAAGAGACTTTTCCATATTCGTCGCTTGCAATCTCATCCTTCGTGCCCTTTGCTGATCTGCTTGGACTTTAAGGAAGCTCTCAGTGACTAGTTATCTCATTTGTCGTTCTCCTTATAAATCCACCTCGTACAATATATATATTGCTTTCTACCATTTTTTTACCTTAACATGTACAAATTTTGAATAATTGCAAATTATTTATTAACGTACAGATATAGTTAGGGACATTAGTGAGTTGAATTCAAAATATAAGAACCCAGTTCTAAACTCTAATATTAACAACGGTGAACCTATACGGTCTTAGGCCACCAAAGGGTTAGGAACCCTATTTCGATCCAAAACGTTAGAGACCAAACATTCGAGAGGAAAAATCTTAATACATGAAGAAAATTCATAACATCTTAAAATTATTTAATTATCATAAAATATTAATTTAAAATCATAAAATTTCATTAAAAGGTAAAATTACCATTTTATCCCTAAAGCACAAGAAAGTCTTTAAAAATCTAAAATTTAACACTTGTACACCTAAATTAAATATTCAAATTAAAATTAAAAAAAAAGATAAAATAGAAAACAAAATGACCAAAATACCCCCATCTGGTCGGTTATGCCTAGGAAAATGTGCTAAAAAGTCGTTATTTGTATTTTTAAGCTCAAATGAAAAAAATAATATACAAATCAAGTATTATTATAATTCAAAAATATTCAAACAAAGAATATTAATAATAATATAATATTTTGAGCCAACAAAGAAAAACACATCATTATTAAAGCTCTTACACACCTAATAAAAGCAAAATAACACATCTAGTCATAATAGTTTAAATTGACTTAAATCCCTACACTTAATTAATTAATTATTATTAAATTTATAATAAACTATAAAAATAATAAACTAATCAGAAACTTACTAAAATAATTCATTTTAATAGGTAAGAATACTAAAAAATATATCAAATTAATTTTTAAAATACTTTCTTAGACAATATAGTACAAAAACATCATCAAACAAGCAATTAAAGCAAAATTTAGAATTTTTGAGCATCCCAAACAACCCCAGTAATTCCCATATGAAATCTCTTACAAAATATTTCCTAAGAAGACAAAAAAGACATGCAACCAATAGAAATTTCAAAAATTCAATGTCACGCCCTAAACACCAGGGTCACGCGAAAGTCCACCAAAATATCGTTTATGAAAATAAGATTTACCGTTGGAATTCAAAGTAGACAACATTTGGGTAAAAGATTCGCAAAGTTCAGCTCTCATAAACAGTAAACATGCAATCTCATACATGAATAAATATATCGCCTTAAGGCGTACAAAACTCGCCTTCAGAATAAGCATCACATGTATAAGTACATGTCAAAACAAGAAAACTACAACTAGTCTTCCGCCACCACAGGAATCTAGGTCAACTCCTCACGCTCACCTGAAAATGTTTTACAGCAAAATTTCATACCGTGAGCCGAAGCCCAATGGAATATAGACAGTAAAACGGTAAAGCATGTTATGCAATCATAAGCATAAGACTCAACCACATGAGCCAAAAAGGTTTTTCCATCAGACTAACACAAGTCTCAAAAAGGTTTTATCTCATAAAATTCTACATTTTTCATCATTCAAACTATGCATATCATCCTAACAGATACCATACCACAGTTACGGTTTTATACCGAGAATGTATGTTTATGTACGGATCTTTGTCGCAGTGTTAGGACTGTGGTTGTGGCGTGTGAGGGCCGGTTGTTAAATCTGTGGTTGCGGCGTGTGAGGGCCGATTGTATGTGTCATAGATTGCATGAACTGCATTGTGGCATGGATAGACCAGTTTTCAAATTATTTTTAAGAGTCGTGTGAATCGCGATCTAAAAACTATTTTCAAATTATTTTCAAGGCTCCTGTGAGTGAGTCAAAACATGGTTTGTATCCTCACTTTCCCGTTTGCATGTGAAAACTGTTTTCAAGATTTGAAAGAGAGTCTAAATCTGTACTTTGATTTCCTAGCACGTTTTGTTTATACTGCATGCCTATCTAGTTTTTGCTGAGCCTTGGCTCACGGTGTGGGATTTACTTTTCTTCAGGTACCGGTCACGCTGGTTGATCTGGAGATGCTGGAAGAGTGGAAGAGTTATAATCTTTCTTTTTGTTTCTATCTCTATCATGTATGCTTAATAGATGTTTCTCGGCGTTGGAGCCTTGTAATGTGTACCGTTTGGCATTTATATACAATGTATGTATGGTTTATAATGAGAGTGTATTCTCGATTGAGTATCATGTTTGATTGCTTATGGGTGTTTCACGTGGCCCGAAATTTGGAGCATGACATATATTGCATAACGCATATTTGTATAATACATAATTTTTAGTCCAAATAATCATATTGTCCCATATTTGTTAAGCAAAGTGTATGTCGAACTGTTAATTCCAAATGAATCGCAAACATAGGATTAGAGAGTCAAGGGAGGGAGCTGGGATCAAGCTAGAATTTTAGCTTTAAGGTGGTCAAAAATTATGTCTAAAAAATTATAGTTAATAATAAAAATTATATTTAATTTATCAAAATAAAGAATAACATTCATACAATTTTAATTAAGATATTTAATAATAAAAAATTACAAAAATAACATTTATATAATTTTATATATTTTTATTTATTTTAAATTTATACTATTAGTGGCGGATGGAGCGTTTGACCAGGGATCATGTGCTCCTTTTGAAAAAAAATAAATAAATAAATAAAATAAAATTTAAAAAATATATATTCGTAATCACCACTGGTGTGACCCCTCTGTGCTCTCACTTCAGTCGTAGGCTCGTAGCTATGAGACACAACACGCAAGAGTAGAGTAGAGAGTGAGACTATAGAATTGCAGTGAAACAAGGCGCAAACACGGCAACAAGAACAGAGCTACAGAGAGTGAGACTAAGACCGTGAGAGTCGTGAGACACAACTCGCAAGAGCAGAGAGTGAGACGAGAGTAGAGAGTTGAGGCCTGAAAGTGTGAGACGCCGACGACGCTGACGAGGTGACGACGCCGACGAAGACGGGGCAAGGGTAGATCTGAGAGAGAGAGAGAGAGAGAGAGAGAGAGAGAAGCGACACCAAGTCACTGGTTTTTCTTCATCACCATTTTTTCTTCATATGTTTTGTTCAATGTTCATCACCGTTTTTTCCATCCAAGAACCAAAAGGAAAGAGAGAGAGAACACAGAACAGTAATGTGTTGTTCATTTGTTTGGGTTAGCTAAAGAGAGATAGATATAGAAATAGAGAGAGCAGTAATGGTGTATTGGTGTGGGAGTCTCGAGAGAGAGAATGTTGTAGCCTTGTCTTGTAGGTTTTGTTTGATTTGAGATATCTAAAACAAATTTAGATAAGACCAAAAAAATTAATTTAGTAGGCTTTTTGACTTTTATGACTTTTTTTTTTTTTTTTGGTGTTTTCTTTTTTCGATTTTGGTCCAGACTGAAGAGGTAAAAAATATAAAATAAAATATAAGAAATTCAGAAAATACAATAATTTTTTTTTTAGAAGAACTCATTAGGCTTTTTGGACCAAACAGAATGCTTACACAATTTTTCTGATCCCTGTTCAACATTTTGTGTTTGGTATATCTAACATTGCTATTTTTTTTTTTGTTTATTAAGAAAAAAATATATTTCAAACATTCGAATCTTATTGGGTTATACACTGTTATTAAGAAAAAATTATCCAATACATCTCTTGAGTTTTTATTACTTGTGTTATACATTATTATTAATTATAGTTATGGAGAAATAATTTATAGATATTATTGTAGAGTTTATAAAAAAATTTATGAAGCTTTTGTTTTATTTTTCTACACAGATATGGAGAAATACTTTAAAAGAAAATTACAGTAAAAAATAAAAAATTCTGAAAGAAAAAATAATAATTTTTAATTCTTAAAGCAAAGTCGCATGAAAATCAATTTAGCAGATCTTCCTGCAGATCTAAGATTACGGCCTTGGATCAGTAATTATAATCCTAATGATAGAGACGAAATACGTAGAGTATATCTACACAAGGGTCCTTGTCAATCTCGTGATAATGAATTTTTACAAAAATTATTTGGACAAAAATTGTGACGATTTAACCAGGCATGGTTTAGTGAATTTTCTTTATGGTTAGAGTATAGTATCGCAAAAGATGCTGCATTTTATGTGTTGTTATCGTTGGAATTTTGTGAATTCAATTGGTCATTGAATTCTAGAATTCAATATCAGAATTTATTTGCAATTAATTGGCCAATTCAATTGGCAAATAAATTCTGAAAATCAATACTATTGAATGGTTATTAATTCTCCTGTAACCTCCTCCATGATAGAATATCTATATAAGCTGTCATCTCATTCAGTTTTATGAGACAGAGAAAGAGAAAAATACAGCAGTAAGATAAGAACCAAATAAGAGATACAGACAGATTCCAAAACTGTGGGAGTAAGAGAGATAAAGGCAGATGGGGTACGTTCGTAGCCGATCCTTAGTTCCAACGATCGTGTCAGCCGTTTTATCCTGGGAGAGTGACGCCGGTGAAAAACCTACAACACGCTCGGTATGCGGTGAATCATTCTTAAGAAAACTACATTTGCAGGACTCGGTTTGCATATTCTGTTCATGTTAATTTATGTATTTTGTTTCCTGTAAATTCTGCTTATTGTAATTGTTGAAAGTTAACAAAAATGTATTTTCTGGATCACCGAATATTTATATTTTATTGTGCGTTGAATTTTTCCTAACAATCTTAATAATGAAATTTTTCTCCAACAATCTTTTTAAACCAAAAATTGGAGATCAAGTCGGTGGTGACTCTTTTGTTGGTGATGGATTTTCAATTTGGAAAAAAAGAAAACTTTAAGTTCATGTGGGAGGGTCCTAATGGTGGTCATAATCAATTTTAGGCTAAATGTCAAAACTTGTTAAACCAAAGACAACATATTCAAATGGTTTTTGACAATCAGTCAAATCATACTCGAATTGATTATCGAATCTGCTTGAATGCATCTATCGATTGCATTTGATTTCTCCTCAGACAAGGGCTTGCATTTTGCGGCCACAATGAATCTGAAAATTCAAATAATCAAAGAAATTTTTTAAAACTTTTGAAATTTCTTGTCAACCACAACGAGGAAATCAATGGGGTTGCATTGGCCAATGCTCCGCAAAATCTTAAATTGATAGCTTCCGATATTCAGAAAGATATTGTGAGTGCAACTGCATTGGAAACTGTCAAATTGATTGTTGGAGATCTTGATGATGCATTCTTTTTAGTTCTAATTGATTAAACATGTGATATACCAATAAAGGAACAAATAGCTGTGGCAATACGATATGTGGACAAAAAAGGTAATGTCATTGAACGCTTTTTGGGTATTGAGCATGTTGCCAATACCAATGCTCTTTCACTCAAGAATGCTGTGGAGACTTTATTTTGTAGACTTTGACTAAGTATTTGTAAGTTGAGGGGACAAGGTTATGATAGGGTTAGCAATATACAAGGTGAATTGAATGGTCTTAAAACACTAATACTGAAAGAGAATCCTTCTGCATACTATGTTCATTGTTTTGCCCATCAATTACAACTGACTCTTGTCGCTATAATAAAGAATCATGATCAAATAGCCTTGTTATTCCATTTTGTTAGTAATATGGTAAATGTTGTTGGGGCATCTTGTAAACGTCGTGATATTCTTAGAGAGAAACAAGTGGCAAAAGTTGTTGATGCACTTAATGTTGGAGAACTTTCAACTGAACAAGGCTTAAATCAGGAAACAAGTCTCAAGCGTTCTGGTGAGACACGTTTGGGCTCACATTATAATATTTCAGTTAGTTTGATGTATATTTTCTCAGCAGTGATTGATGTGCTTAAGATTAGCGCAGATGATGGTTCAAATTCAGAGCAACGAGCAAAAGTAAATTTATTATTGAACTCAATGCAGTCTTTTGATTTCATATTCAATCTTCATTTGATGAGAGCAGTATTAGCTATTACAGCTGAACTATCACAAGCATTACAAAGAAAAGATCACGATATTGTGAATGCTTTGAATTTGGTTGAGATTTCTAATAAACGGCTCCAAATGATGCGGGAGACTAGGTGGACATCTTTACTTGATAATGTTCTCTTTTTGCGAAAAGAATGGAATTAATGTTCTCAATATGGATGATGTATTTATAGCTCAAGGGAGAAGAAGACGTAAAGCACCGAAAATGACAAACTTACATCATTTTCGCGTTGAGTTATTCTATGTTGTCATAGATATGCAACTTCAAGAATTAAATGCTCGTTTCACTAAGACAAATAGTGAGTTGTTACTTTATGTCGCATGTATAAATCCATTGAACTCATTTTCTAGCTTTGACAAAAAAATGTTGATTTGTCTTACTGAATTTTATCTAAATGACTTCTTTTCAATTGAGCTCATGGTATTTCATGATCAACTTGATACATATATTTTTAATATGCAATCAAATGATAATTTCTCAAGCTTGAATGGAATTATTGATCTCGCAAAAGAAATGGTGAATAGAGGAAGAGACAAAGTATATTCATTAGTATATTTGCTTCTCACTTTGGCATTGATTTTACCGGTTGTAACCGCTACAGTTGAGAGAGTATTTTCAGCTATGAATGTTGTGAAAAATCGACTACGGAATCGAATGGGTGATCAATTGATAAATGATAATTTTGTGATATACATAGAGAGATATTTTTGATAGAATTAGTAATGATACGATTATGCAAAATTTTTAAAAGATAAAAACCCGTCGAGTTCAATTGTAAAAGAAGCATAATTTTTAAGAATGAATATCTTTTTGCTTATCATGAATATTTATATTTTTTT
>JAOTRH010139708.1:0-13850 GCA_034768845.1 Heliamphora exappendiculata | reverse complement strand
CCTCCTCTCTCTCTCTCTCTCTCTCTCTCTCTCTCTGTTTGTTTGTTTGTTTGTTTGTTTCCTGAGAAAGTAATAGAATCTAAAAAACCCATTTGACAACATTTCCGTTCTTCTTCTCTTCCATCATCGTTCGTTTTTTGACATTAAATTGAATCATCGATCCATTCCATTGTGATTCCAATAAACCAAACATAGCATTGTGCTATTCAGTGTTCAATTGGACACCTAAAAAATTAATAAATTGTAATCAGTTTCCCATGGAATCCATTAAAAGCAGATGCGAATACCTCCCTCTATCTTCCCAAGCACCTAGCTGTCCCCAAATTGGTATCCATCCTACACTGAATAGGAGATAAATCTTGATTTATGCACATACTTCAGCCAACAAAAGATGCATACCAAATTCGCAGCAAGTTTTTGTCTTTGTTGCATTAATTGTGTGGATTTTTCATCCCAAGTTTTTTCTTTCGTAGTAATTTTCTTGTGTGTGTGTGTGTATCGTAGTAATTTTCTTGTATGTATATATATTGGTTTTGTTTTCTCTAATTGTGTATGAACTGCAATGGAATTGGAGGAGGGAGAGAGTTTATGGACAGAGGCAAAGGGGTTGGGAGAGGAAGAACCGGGGTTGAGGGGGAGAGAGGGGCGAAATGGGATAACTAGTGACTTCGAACTTCAATCAATCTATTCTGGACCTTAAACCCAAGCTGCCATCTTCCACTTTCTGGGTAATATTTCTGTTTCCACTGCCAAATAAGGCAAATTAGTAGATTCAAAAAGTCTATTTCCAATTAAAAATCTACCCAACACTTTTACCATTCTATTAATGTGTGTAAAGATGTTAAATTTTATTAATTTTAAAAATAAATTCACCTGAAAGTACTACCACTTCCCTTTTTTTGTTTTTTACACGAAATCAAAACAAAGCCTTTACGCCAATTAGGAAGTGGCGGAGAATGAGAGATGGATCACCCAATTTGAGAGAGAGCACAAAATGCAGAACACCTGGCATGACTCAAACCCCAACTAATACTACTACTATTATCTCATGAAAACAAAAATGATGACAAAATAGTTCAAACCTTCATATTGAATCTTAAACATACCCTTTGTCACCGATCACTAATCCATCTTTACAAAAGAGTGATGTTAAAGGCACAATCGAAGTGCACAATTTCAGTCACAACTGTTGAGTTGTACACTATTTTTTATTTTTTTTAAAAATACAACAAAAACCGTGCACAATTTAGCAAATGTGCACAATTCAGAGGGAAGCCTTATAACGTGCACCTGGTGCGCACTGCAATAAACAGAACACCAGAATCCATAGGGAAGACGGGTAAAACGAACAGGCTCGCATTAGTAGGGAGCGTTACCTCTTTGGCTTTCTTGTCATCCGGCTTTTTCTCTGGTTTTCTTTTGGCCTTCTGCTCCCCTCCTTTGCCACCATTCTTGCCTGCCTTGTCCTTCTTGTTGTCCTTGACCTTTTTCGTTAATGGAGAGACCAGTTCGACCTTCTTCCTCGCCTTCTGCCCAACCGTCTCTCGAAGTTTCCCCGGATCTACTTTCCCGATCACCGTTAACTTGGTCCAGACGCAACACCTTCATACACAAATTGCAAACATCAAAATATATAGCAACAACGAAAAATTTCAGCCAACTCCTCAACGTTTAATTAGGAGAACCATTTATGTTCCATTCTTGATTTTCTTCGTTAATCTTTTCCTTCTATAATCTAACTGAAATCCGTAATAAATCAACACATCTTTGCTTAAATATGGAAATAGTCGGGGACAGAACCAGAATTATTGTTTAATGAGGGTATTTTCTTAAAATTATAAATATATTTTTAAAACTATAGATATAATGAGAAAGAAAAAATAAATTAAAATGCTACTCAGAAGATTCATATCTATTTATAATATAAAATTTGAACTTACAACTTACTATGAAGACTTTTCTATTTTCATTTGAAATACTATTAAACATCTCTCTCTCAATATAAACAACTAAGCTATCATGCATCTATTGATCGCCCATTTTATTATAAAGACGGTTCTTTAATATCTTCATTGCAGAAAATGCTCTCTTTACTGTGGCAGTTGTAACAGATAAAATCAATACCATAGTTAAAAGCCTGTAAACTAAGGGATATTCTATATTTTTTCTGGTCTTAACCATCATCTGAGCAAAATCACCAATTCCTTTTAAATTCAAAAACTCAAGTGCAGAACGTACATCCATAATAAAATTATCAAGTTGGTCAGAAATTGCTAATCTCTCAATATTAAAAAAGGTTTTTGGGTATAATTCGACAAAATGGGCTAATCTTTTCTTGTCAAAAGCTGCAAATAAATCAGATAAATTTAGACATGCAACACAAAATAACAACTCGGTATTCACCTCATTAAAACGGTTATTAAGCTATTGGATTTGCATATTTATGACAGTATAGAATAACTCGACACGATAGTGATGAGAATTTGTCATTTCTTGAGCTCTTCGTCTTGATCTTCCTCGAATAACACATGCTTCATCCGCACATCAATTTGATGTTTGCTACAAAAAGAGAAAATTTCATCCACTAAAGAACTTCACCCATTGTTCCTCAACATTTGAAGTCGTTACTTTGATATTTGAACTGATTTTATAGCATTTACAATATCTTGATCTTTTCTTTGTAATGCTTGCAACAAATCATTTGTAATTCCCAATATAGCTCTCATCAAATGTAGACTAAATACAAACTCAAAAAATTGCATTGAGTCCAATAAGCGAAATGCTTCTGCTCTTTGTTCTGAAATGGTCACATCTTCTACTATCACATCAAGCATATTAATAACAATTGAGAACATGCCAATCAAACTAATTAAAGTCCTATAATGCGACCCCCAACGCGTATCACTGGCATGAATAAGAGTACGTTCTTGATTGAGGCCATGCCCACTTGTTATCTCGTCATTATGTAGAGTTTCAACAACTTTAGCAGCTTATTTTTCTCGAAAAAGATCTCAACGTTTGCATGAAGCTCTCACAACATTAACAATATTTGAAACTACCAAAAAGAGATTTGCCATGTGTATATGATTTTTCACAACTGCCACAAGAGTTAATTGAAGTTGGTGAGCAAAACAATGCACATAATATGCTCTGTAAGAAATTGACATTCTCATTTTGCTCTGTAAGAAATATCATAAAATGTCAACTTAAGATTTTTAGGAGTATTTTTAAGTGCAATACAATTGCCATTCTCATTTTTCTCTGTAAGAAATTTCAATAACTCAAGAAAGTTTCCTTGATTAGTTGAATGCTTGGATTCATCACGTCCACGAAAAGGAAGCTCTTGCTGCAAAAGAAATTTAATACAATCAACCGTTGCAGTTAATCAAACCCGATAATCTCTTTTCGCTTCATTAGATAGCTTGGAGATAATAGTTTCAATGTGTTATTTTTTATTCAACAAATCCTTACATTTTTTCTAAGTTTGGTAGTGAGTACTATTAACACCTCCCATGTGAGTTTGCAACCTTTATTTCTTCTTCTAATTTGTAAATCATCCACCAACAAAAGAATCACCATCTGCTTGGTCTCCTATCTCAGGTTTGAAAAGATAGCAGCAAAGGCAATATGTTACATCTTTTGATATACTGTATTCTAACCAACCACCAAATTCATCGAACTAAGAAGGGTTAAACCTTCTAAAAGATTGTCCAAATTGCCTTTTTAAAAAATTGTGATGACGAGGCTGGCAAGGACCTTTCAATAAGTACGCTTTACAAATTTGGTCTCTAATATTTGGATCATAATTTAAAATACGAGGTCGTAGACCGGGATTAGCAGGAAGATCGGGCAAATTATATTCTGTACAATTTTTCTTCAAAGATTCACTTTGACTAGCAGAAAGATTAGGCAAGTTGCATTCTGTACGACTTTTCTGCGTCGATCTCTCATTGAAACGAAATAGAAAGATCGGAGATGATATACAAAACAAAACAGAGCACGGATTTGACGAATCTAAAGTGGAGGTGAACACAAACCTTCATAGCCTCGAACGCACTTTTTGATCCAAGTAGCACATCCCTCGCATTGGCAATCCATGTGAACCTTCAAAATCACGGTGATGTCTGCCATCGAACCCAAGTTTTCATCTTAATTTTATGGCTAAGATTTAAGTCGGTGTATAGTCTATGCTGTCTTCATGGTCTGTGCCATTAAAATACAGTTAAGTAATCAAAGCCACTGTCATAATCTGTACTATGCTTCACAATCTGTGCTGCGGAATGTTTTCGGCTGTAATAAGAGTTATACTTCATAGACTGTGCTATGGGATATTGTATGCCTTTACGCAGTAAATAGACATATTAGGCAGCGACCTCAGTGAGTCGGACCCTTATAGCTCGAGCAAGTTACCACTTTTGCTCGAGTACTCTGAATGCTGCATAATACAAGTGCCTTTTATTCACTGAGACATAATGTAGCTTACTCAAGTGACTTAGAGTCAAGTGACTCTATTTCAAGTCACTCGATTTTTCTTTGTTCGAGATGCTTTCACCCACCAGATCATTCGACCCATGAGCCCCCTTCAATTATCCTTGTCGAGCCACATGACCCTTGATCTACTCGGCTTAACCGAGCTACTTGAGTATTCAAGTGACTCAACCGGCTTAAGGTTGAGCTAGTTGGGTATTCAAGTGACTCGGCCGGCTTAACCGAGTTACTTGAGTATTCGAGTGACTCAGCCACCGAGTCACTCAATCATTGAGCCGCCTACTTACTGAGTCACTTTGACTAGTTGTTTGGGCGATTGGTTTTCTCGTGTCATCCGCTAAAATGCCAATCGATTGGTCCATTTATTCGAGCCGCGTCACCCGAGTCATTTATATGTCATTCACTCGAGCCTTGCCATTCATTCGGACCCTATACTCGAGTAGCTCAGGTTTCATTGATAATTCATACTCCTTTACTTTGAGCCATCTACACACTGTTGTATATATGGATTGAATTCAATTGGCAATTGTAATTGATTTCTGAATTCAATTGACAATTCATTTGGCCATTCAATTAGCAATTCAATTTTGATGTAACCCCCAAAAAAAAAGTTCTATATAAAAACTTCTCTGATTTTTCTGCAAATACAAGAAAAAGTATACAGTGAGATTGCAAGTTGTGAAAGAAAGAAAGACAGACAAAGTACGTTCGAGTAGCAGATCTTTGGAGGCGTTCCAACGTTCAGATCAACCGTTTTATCCTGGGAGAATGACGCCGGTGAAGATACCTACAAAACTCTTGGTAGGCGGTGAATTATTCTTAAGGAAACTGCGTCTGCGGGACTCGATTTGCGCATTCGATTCATATTATTTTTTGCTTTTTTGATTTCTGTAAATTTAATTTATTGCAATCGTTGAAAGTTAAGAAAAACATGTATTTTTTGAACCACCAAACATATCTTGTGTTATATTTCCAACACACACTTCATATCGAGTTTCATTGGTTCAGGAGGATTCAAATCACACCATACATACACGTCTAATATATGGCTTCACAGGCAACCACAACCCACGTACAAACTTTGATCTATTTGTTTTATTTTTCCAGTATTTTAATTGGATCAAACCTATATACTGTTTTCCACGTCTCATCTTTTATGCCCACCACCTGTTTGATTCTTTGCATAGACTACAATTTTGGTTTCAAAGATCCTAATTACGGTGCATTTAAAAGATCTTACCACAATATTTTCAGCAGAGTAAATTCTTTTAGTTCGAACTATACGAGCAGTAGATTTGAGAAGGTAGATTGATTAAAAAGAAAAGATCTGATCTGAAACAGAAACATAAACTCCATTATACATAAATATGCGCGTGTATGGGGTAAGAGAGATAGAGAGAGAAAGAGAGAGTTGAAGCGATGCAACAAAGCATTGAGAGAGAGAGAGATGCGGAGAGGCAAAAATATGAAAATGTCATATTTTTGTTGATATCATCTTTTTTTCGTTAGATTAATAGACGGTTAAAATGAGTAAAACTGTTCAATTTCTAAAACAATTTTCGAAACAAACGTTAAAATAGTTTCTAAAATAATTTTTTTTTGTATCCAAAAAATTGTATTTTTGGAAACTATATTAATTGAAAAACAAAAGTTATTTTTTATGAAATTGTATTTTTGATAAACAAAATAAAATAGAAAATATCTTATTTTATTATTAGAAAACATTTTTTTCCCCAGCATCTGCGTTAGAACTTAGAATCTCATTTATTGATTGAAAAAATATATATATTTTTTAAATTAATATTTTATATAATCCACGTCATGTTGATGAATGCGGCGAAACGCGAAGATTTTCAAAAAGACCAGGTACCCTGCGCCGCCTCACACACGTGAAAGAAGGATAAGATCACCCAGCTGGAAAAGGGCAATTATTAGCTGGTTCAAAAAGACCAGGTACCTTTCAAACAGGAGGCATGTTTTTTGAGATTTACTCATTTTTCCCAAGGTGGAAGATAACAAACGTTTTCAATGCTTTAGCATAGACCGGGTAATTAAGAAAAGTACATAAAATAATAATACTTGTTTCCCTTGTTTGGTTGGAGAGAAAGTTGAGTGAAGCAAAATAAATATAAATATCTGAGTTTTGCTTTTAATAAGAACTTGTTTCTTGTCTTCGTGCACTGCAAGGCCCATTGGGAGGTAGAAAAAAAAAAAAAGAAGGTTAATGGGATATCGCTAATTACATGGTTAAATTTTATTTGTATTTAAAAGTTAATCGAAAAAAAAAGATAGATAGAAAAATTTATTCACTTGCATGGGTATAAATATTGTATCAATTAATCAAGTCAATGAGCACTATCAGACAAGGACAAACCCACCGGGGCGGTCGCAACCTTTTGGTTTTAAATTTTTTAGATTATTATAGTAATATTATTTTTAATTTTGTAAAAATTATATATGTTCGTCTCTTTAAAAAATTTTAAAAAAATTTAATACTCACCCCTTAAAAAAATATTTAAAGTATTTTTACTTTTGTTTTTTTACTTATTAATTAAAAAAAAAGTATCAAAATATTTTTACTCAATTCTAAGTTATTGAGAAAAAAAAACAATTAATTAATTACCCACCATCCAAACAAGTTACAACCCTTGTTTCATTTGAAACACTAAAAACCCAATCCGACAATATCGAAGCAGTGGAAGCATTAGAAATAGATTACTCTTCCTTCGTCTCCCAAATCCTGAAGTTAAAAACTAAAAACTCTAAAATTACTGGCGCAAAACAGATTAAGTAATCGACTGTCGACGTGTGCTCATGCTCACGGCGCTCACCAAAACAGTCGACGCCCACGTTCACGGCGCATCGTCTTCTGTTAGTTCCATCCTCCTCCTTCATCATTCTATAAATGATTTGTGGACTACCAACCTGGATCCCTTGTCTGTGTTAGCGCTTAGAGATTTTTCTGTGCATTTGTTAAATGTGCTTGGAGGGAATGGTTAATTTCCACAGACGTTTGCCTTCTATTTGTGGGAGAAATTAAGGCTTTTTTAGGGGATGCTAAATGTGAAAATTAAAGCTTTTCTAGGGCTATTTATGTATTTAAAATACTAAAAATTAGGGCTTTTTTAGGCTATTTTCGTATTTGCATTTCTGATTTTTAGGTTTTTTGTTTATCTGATTTTTTGATTTTCAGGTTATTTGTTTATCTGTTCATTTGTTTATCTGATTTTTACATTATTTGTTTATCTGAAAATTAGGGCTTTGTTTATCTGAAAATTAGAGTTATTTGTTTATCTAATTTTCAAGTTATTGAATATTTGAATGAATTCAATTGTGTTGAAAGTTTGGTAGATCATGACCAACAAAAAAATTGATTTATTCTTTAAGGAAGGAGATTTTCAAAATCTAACTATAAAATCTTCCACCCGCAATGACAATGTTGAAACTTCAAATCATGAACAACATTCTTCAAAAGCACGAAGGATTGAATCTCTTGAAATTGAATCCCATGAAATGAAGTCTTTAATAAGGGATTCAAGAATCCGGCCACAAATATGGGATTATCTGGTATCTCAACATGATGAGATCCGACGAGCTTACATCAAATGTAGACCATATCAACCTGACAACCAAGTTTTTCAAAATAATAATGAACGTCATTTTTTAGTTTCTTGGTACAAATTATTTCTAGACTGGTTGAAATATTCTCTAACCAAATATTGTGCATTTTGTTTTTCGTGCTATCTTTTTACGAGGCCAACTAGACGTGTTAGTTCTACTGTTTTCATTGTGGAGGAATTTTCTTCATAAAATAAAGTTAATAGTAAAAAGAATTGTGCTTTCTTATTTCATGTGGGATAAGGTCCTAATTCACTGCATAGAATCGCTATGAAGAGTTACCTTGATTTATCAAATCAAGCGCAACATATTGAGAAGGTAATTGAAGAACAAACTTCTAAGCAAATTGCAAGAAACCGTTTGCAGTTAAAAGCCACAATCGATGCAGTTAAATGGATAACCTTCCAAGCTTGTGCTTTTAGAGGTCGTGATGAACGTTTTGATTTTAATAATCGAGGGAATGCTATCGAATTAATAAAGCTTTTAGCCTCTTATAATACAGAGATTGCTGATGTTGTGTTACACAAAACTCCACAAAATACTTTCTATCATTCACATCGGATTCAAAAGGAGATTCTTGGTATTTTCTATGACAAAATACAGAGTTTTATTCGTGATGAGATTAATAATACAAAATTCTGCATTATAGTAGATGAAACTCGAGATGAATCAAAAAGGGAGCAAATGGCCATTGTTTTGAGATTTGTTGATAAAAATGGTGTAATACAGGAGCGGTTCTTTAATATTGTTTATATCGTGGATACAATATCAGCAATTTTGAAAAAGCAAATAGGCATTGTCCTCTCTCGCCATAATCTTAGCGTACAACATATCCGTGGCCAAAGGTATGGTGGTGCTAGTAACATGCGTGGATAGTGGACTGACCTACAAGCATTATTTCTTAATGAGTGCCCATATGCATAATATGTTTACTGCTTTGCCCATCGACTTCAACTAACTTTAGTAACTACAGCAAGAGAGATTATACCTGTTACACAATTCTTTTCTTATATGATTCTCGTAGTTAATGTAGTCGGCTCTTCTTGCAAAAGGCACAATCAATTGAAAGCTATTTTAGCCTAAGAAATTGTAAAAAAACTTACTATTGATGAAATTGAGTCAGATTCAGAAAAAAATCAAATGGGCACTTTGAAATTAGAAATTAGAGCTTCAGTTGCGATGCTCTGCAAATTACTAATATGCAATGTTTGCATTTTGATTTTTCGGCACACTTCGAAGCTAGGGTTTTAGTTTTAGCTCTAGAATTTGATCCATAAGACACTATTTACACCATAATTAACATTTTTTTATCGAGTATATTATTTTCTATTTTAAATAGCTTATTATATTTTATAAAGATATAATAAAAAATAATATATATTTAAATGCCCATGTTGATAGTTTAAATGATAACAAGTGGCGACCAAATGAAAGAGTGACGATTAAAGGAAATTAAAGAATTGACACTTGACATCGAATGAGAGAGTCATACTTTAGTGTAGTTATTAGTAGTTATTGATAGTTTTTTATAGAATCTTATAAATAGTTGGATTATATCTATTGTAAAAGGTCACCAACTTCATCAATTCACAATGAATTTTATTTTTATTTTTAATTTATGCATTAAGAGTAGCATAATGTAGATGGTTCCCGTTCTTCAAGAATATTCAAGGGAGGATACTCAACATTTGTCGAGCAACCGTAGGCGAGTGGCGGTATTTTTTTCTTGTAATCTTTGTTTCTATTTTACGAAAATTAATAAAATTTTGTTTTATTAGTTTTCGAACCTTTATCTTTTTGTCGCAATATCTTGGTTTGTTCGGTCATTTTAAATTCTAATAAAATTTTGAAACTAGATGTTGAACCTCTGCTCCATCGCATTTAACATGTCGATGTTAATCTCAATGAAAAAATGTTATTTTTTGATAAACAAGAAATTGACGCTAGAAGGAGGTCACAATAACTTGGAATTAAAAAAAATTGCACAAATGGAATGGCCAAAAAAACAAAAACAAAATGTAAGTGTTGGTTTATCAATACTATGATTGTGAAGTAAAAATACAAAACCAAAATAATGGCTACAAAATAATAGTTAAAATATGTTTCCTAAAAAAATAGATACAAATTTTTGACCAAAAATAATGGTCAAACTATAATTTTAATAAAATTTTGACTAAAATAATGGTAAAAAATATGCTTTCAACATATTGGGGACAAATTTATAAGCCAATAATGGCTTGATTGAAAATTTGAAAAAAAAAAGAGAAAGAATTTCATGGAAAAATTCCAAAAGAGAGAGAGAGAGGGAGAGATTCAAAAATAAACAAATTTCGATGAAAGTTTGATGAAATTCCAAAAGAGAGATATTAAAAAAAATTAATGGAAGTTCAATGAAAATCTAAGAGAGAGAGAGAGAGTGAGAGAGAGATTCAAAAAAAAAATTCAATGGAATTCCAAAAGAGAGAGCGAGAGATTAAAAAAAAAGTGCCTGTGATAAGGAGCACGCGCCTGCTGATGAAGAGTGCGCACCTGAAAGAATTTAATTTTTTATTTTATAAAAATAAAATTTAATCAATTATATTTTTCTAGTCATTTATGGTTATTAAAAATTCAATTTTGGTGTAATATTACAACTCTTTAAGAATTTAATAGCTCTCATTCTTAAATAGTTGAAAATTATTATTTACACCATAATTAACATTTTTTTCCTATCAATAATGTTATTTTCTATTTTAAATAGCCTATTATATTTTATAAAGGCTTAATAAAAAATAATATATATTTAAATATCTATATTGATAGTTTAAAGAATGAGAAGTGACAACTAAATAAAAGAGTAGCGATTAAAGTAAGTTAAAGAATGAACACTTAGTATCGAAGAAAAGAGTCATACTTTAAAATAGTTATTAGTAGTTATAAGTAATTTTTTTATAAAATTTTATAAATAGTTGGATTATATCTATCGTAAAAGAATACCATACACTAACTTCATCAATTCAACAATGAATTTTTTTTTTTTTATCTTTTATTTATGCATTAAGATTATCGTAATGTAGATGGTTCCATTTTTAATGATCTTTAAAGAAAAATACTCAATATTTGTCAAACAACCGTAGACGAGTAATAGTATTTTTTTTTGTAATCTTTGTTTATATTTTACAAAGGTTAATAAAATTTTATTTTATTAATTTTTAATTTTTTAATTATTTTTTTATCACAATATCTTGATTTGTTCGCGTATTTTAAATTTTAATAAAATCAAACATTAAATCTCCATTTTCTTGTATTTTTTAACCTATTGATAAACAATCACCAACCGATCTTGGGAAAATGATTTTCGTGCAAATTCGACCTAAGGTTTGGGGATGCTTGATTTGATGGATGTGAAAACAAAGAAAGAGATTGGAGAGAGAGAGAGAGAGAGAGAGAGAGGGAAGTGTTGAAATAGAGAACGAAAAATTGATTATACATAGATAAAATAATATATATATATATATATATATATAAAATATTTAATAATAAAATTAATTTTTGTTCAGTTAATTAATAGTCAATTAATAAAAAAATAAAAAATAAAATAAAAGTAAAATAAAATGGAGTGCAATGTCATTTTAATAATTTCAAAAAAAATTCTTGAAACAAACTTAAATATCAAAAAAAATAAAAATAATTTATCAAATTATTTTTTTATAGAAATCGTTTCTAAAAGAACTGTTTTTTTTAAAATCCTTTTAAAACTGATTTTTTCAGTTTCTAATGAAAGAACTTGCTAGTAAAACAGTTTTTTTTTTTTATAAGTAAAACTGACCTTTCAGTTTCTATTAAAACTATTTTTAATAAACACCTTTCTTAAAGTGAGTAAAACATTTCAGTTTCTAAAACAGCTTTTGAAACAAACATTAAAATAGTTTCAAAATAGTTTTTTTTCGTATCCAATAAACTGTATTTTTAGAAACAACATTAATTGAAAAACAAAAGTTAGTTTTTTATAAAATTGTATTTCTGTGAAATAAAATAAAATAGAAAATATCTTATTTTATTATTAGAAAACTTTTTTTCCAGCAAAATTATGGTAGTAATCTCATTTATTGAACAAAAAAATAAGTTTATTTTTAAAATTAATATTTTATATATTCCACGTCATGTTGATGGATGCGGCGAAACGCGAAACACGTGAGGATTTTCAAAAAGACCCTGCGCCGCCTCACACACATGAAAGAAGGATAAGATCATCAGCTGGAAAAGGGCAATTATTAGCTGGTTCAAAAGATTGCTCAGGAGTCTATTTTATCAGTTTTAGGTGAATTTATAACGGTGTTTTATAAGATTTGCATATTAAATTATTTATATAAAAAAATTTAATTTAATTGACTATTAATAATTATATAAATAAATAATATTTTATTACACAAAATATATAATGTAAATTTAGCAATTCATTTTAAACAAAAATTGGGTGTACTTGAAAACACCCATGGTAGCTACCTCACCTGATCCGGCCCCTTAGCCAATTCACTTCCCTAGTTCCAATTTACTCTGGTCCACACCTCCCCCAGTCTCATTATGCGTGTGATTACCTAACTACCATTCGGATCGGGTCGGGTCGAATAGAATCGGATTCACTATATATGTTTTTCATTTGATTAGGACAATAATTAAGAAAAATATTGAGAAAATAATCATGAATAAAATGGGGTGAAAAAGATTTGAAAATATTTTTTTAAAATTTAAGAGAGTAATATTAATAAGAATTATAAATAATATAATAAATAAAAAATAGTAATTGATGAATCAACGAAACTAGAAATACAAAATATATGATTAAAGAAAAAAACTAGAACTAAATAAAATATTTTAATGTTTAGATTTTATATGTATTTATATTTTAAAATATTTATTTTATATAATCGGGGATATGCGAGAAAAAATAGAGCGGGAGAAGTAAAAAATTGTACTCACACCGTTTACTATTATTGGAGAAAAAAAAATTCATACATAACGAGGCAAAAATGTACGAGTACAAATGTAAGACATAACGGAAGAAATTGCTATTACTACTACCATCTAGTCACACACTTTCTTTGGTAAGGTGAAAAAATCATTTTTCTTGATTAAAAATATTAGAAAGTTATTTTTTTTTGGCATTCTAATAAAAAAATAAAAAAATAAAATGATAAATTACACTGGCCTCCCATGAAGTTTTAGTCAAATACAGTCAATTCAACTTTTTTGAACAAATTACACTGACACTCCTTACAGACTGAAATATTGTTACGCACACATCTCTTAGGAGTTAACGCCGTTAGGGTTCCGTTTGTCTAATTAAATTTGTTTCAATTTTGTCCCTAGGTATCAAATCTGTTCTTCTTTTTCTTTTTTTTTATAAAGTTTATAAACCAATAATTTTCGATTTGAATTTGCAAGAGTAATTTACCGGCAATCGAAGTCGTTTACTAACAGCGTTAGGTCGTCAAAAGGGTAGTAAATGTTGTCGATCGAAAAATAATTTATATTTTACAATTTATTGTGATTGTAATAGCTCAAAAAAAAAGGAAGAGGAAGAACGGGCGCCGCTGCCCTCACGCCAACGCCGACACACGTCGTCGCAGCTCCCCACCGTTGCCGGTCACCGCCACGGCCGTCCACACCTATCTTCCCATGGTGTGGAGGAGGAGAGAGAAGGAGGAAATGGGAGAGAGAGAGAGAGAGAGAGAGAGAGAGAGACTACTGAGAGAGAGAGAGAG
>JAOTRH010139697.1:0-13850 GCA_034768845.1 Heliamphora exappendiculata | reverse complement strand
GTAATAATAACCTGTGGGAATACCCACAGTATCTATTGTAGACTCTCATTTGCTTAATAAATACGTGTGTATGTCTCTCAATAAGAAACACGCTTTCCTGTATTCTCTCTTTTCTAACACCTACGGCCATTGTTACCGGTCACCACCTCCGTACCATCAAGGCCATCCCAC
Organism: Heliamphora exappendiculata; assembly: GCA_034768845.1. Taxonomy (NCBI): domain Eukaryota; kingdom Viridiplantae; phylum Streptophyta; class Magnoliopsida; order Ericales; family Sarraceniaceae; genus Heliamphora; species Heliamphora exappendiculata. Next base: position 13,679 of record JAOTRH010139697.1, on the reverse strand, counting down.
CTCCAGTGATCTCCCTCCCACCAGCCATCCACTTTAGCCATCCACTTTAGCCACCCAACCTGCTGGAAGACCCTTCCATCCACAGTTGCTTGTATCAAAATAAGTTTTTAAAAACAAACTTTTGTGCCAAATAACTTTTTTGCTTTTTTATAAAAATATGTTTTATGTTCACTGTAAAGAAAAAATAGAAAACTATAAAATGTTACAAAATGCCCCCACATGTTTCACTTAAAAAAAGAAGATTTTGAAGACATCAATTGAGAAGTTTAAAGAAGTGTGGTCATTTCAATATTGTAGGCCTTTGAGGTGAGTAATAAGATCACAGGAATTGTAAAGAATTTATTTATTGGCCCATATGACGAAGAATGAAAAATAGAAGACTCTTGGGAGTTTTTTAAGTTTTGTCTCATAACTTATGTTTTTGAATGATCATTTCGGCACAAGCAGAGATTTAAACTCGTACACAAAGTTGGTCTCTTTTTCATATTAGGTATTGATGCACCACGTGTGGAGGGATGGAAAGGAGAAGAAATATAACGCAAAAGAGCCACATCCCTAACACAACTACAACGTTAAACTCAAATTCTCAATAATCGAACATCTACTGTGTCAAATGCCTTATCTATAATCAAATAATCTACCCTAATAGATTGCAATCTTATCAAAAATATCCTAATTAAAAAATTTCCCAAATTTCTATTAAATAAAAAATAATAATACTATAAGAAAACTGAATATAAAATAATAAAAGAAAATAATTAATAAAAGTTGAAATTTGGGCCTTCGTATGTCATCAATGGTCCACAACATTCTGTTTGAGTAAGAAAAAAGCTCAACCTGGAGTTAGTTTTGAGATATTGAACTCATAGGTGCCAAAGAATCAAATACTTCGAATATATTGCTAGTTTTCTCTTATGAAATTTGAACGCCTCCATACATGCAATTCAAATAATATTTGTTTCCAAACATTGGCAAGATCTGTTGAGGATGTGAAGAAAATCCAAGTTTGGGGTAGACCGCTCGAGCGGTAAATAAACCACTCAAGCGGTGGGGTGCCTGCAACAAGATACCGAGGTTTGCCTCAGCTCTAGCGGTCTGAGCGGGGATGTACCTGTTATAAACGTTTAGGGTTTGTATCAGCCACAATTTTTTATGTTCTTTTGTAATTATCTTGTATTCTCTCTTCCAAGAAAACTTCTCCTTGTAATCTTCCAAGACATATGGTAAAAATGTGTGATCCTGTAGACATAAGCACGACTTGCCGAACCACATAAACCTTGTGTTGTAAACATGTGATTGCCCCATTCTTTCGTTCTCCGTTTCTATTCTGTGTTTGTGCATTCTTCGTCATTCTTGGGCAGGATTAGCGATCACGTTCTAATCCTTAATAACAATTGGTATCAGAACTGTAGGTTAGGAAAGTTGAAGAATACACATGGCAGAAGAAGGAAGAACGACGGAATCGAGAAGTTCAACGGATCGAACTTTGGATATTGGAGGATGCAAATAGAAGACTTTGTACGGGAAGAAATTACACTTGCCGCTCTTGGGTGGGAAGCCAAAGGGCATGAAGGATGAAGAATGAGCCTTACTCAACGGACAAGTGCTGGGAGTCATTCAGTTAACGTTGTCCAGATCAGTGGCGTACAATGTGATAAAAGAGAAGGTTAAAGTTGATATGACGGCAGCGTTGTCAAGTATGCATGAAAATGTAAGCAAACAAAGTAAAAACTAATATTATTACATATTGAGCCAAACGGCTTGATTTACAATAAAAGAAATACATCAAATATATATACTATAGAAATCCTAATAATAGTAATAGACTAACTAGTAAACTAAATCACAATAATAGAAAAATATCAATAGTATATTATGGCAATCTCAATAATAGAAAAATATCTCTAAATATATTCTCGCACCCCCCTCAAACTCATGATGCGAGCCCAGTAAACAAAGAGAGTTTGTCAAGTAGGAATTGAAAACGAGCCGAGGTGTGAGTCTTGGTACAGAAATCGACAAGCTACAATGACGAAGAGACGAATGGGAGATCAATAGTACCAAGCTGAAGATGCTGACGAACAAAATGATAATCAATCTCTATATGCTTTGTACGTTCATGAAAGACAAAGTTATGAGCAATATGGATCGCACTCTTATTATCGCAGTAGAGAGTAGTAGAAGAAGAGAGAGAAACTCAAATCAGAGAGGAACCAACGGAACCAAACAATCTCAGCAGTAACATGAGCTATGGCACGGTATTCAGCTTCAGTAGTAGAACAAGTAATGACAGACTATTTTTTACTTTTCCAAACAATGGAGTCACCAAGAAATACACAAAATTCAGTAGTTGATTTGCGATCAGAAACATCACCAGCTCAATCAGCATCAGCATAAGCCCAAAGAATCAATGGTGAAGGCGAAGAAAAGAATAGGCTCTGAGAAATAGTGCCACAAACATAACATAGAATGCGAAGCAGATCTGGCCAACGAGTGGAGCACGGAGCAGAAACAAATTGACTTACCACATATACAGCATATGCAATGTCAGGACAAGTCACAGTAAGGTAGACCAGACACCCAACTAGCTCGCAATAAACAGTGGAATCCTCAAGAAGAACGCCATCTGAAGGAGAAAACTTAGAATGCAACTCAATGGGAGTACCCACGACTTTATCATCAATGAGATGAGCACGGTGGATCACCTCAATTGCATATTTTGATTGAGAGATGTGATAACCCGTGGGGGAAGAAGCAATCTCTATAACCAAGAAAGTATCGCAAAGGACCAAATCTTTCATTTCAAATGCACGGAACAAATGCTATTTCACTTCAGAGATAGCAGTGGAATCAGAACCAGTGATGGTCATATCATCCACGTATAATAACAAAATAACCAACCCAGTAGAAATGTGATGGAGAAACAGTGCAGAATCATGAGAAGTAGGAGTGAAACCAATCTGAGTAAGTATAGACTAGAAACGGTCATACCAAACACGAGGAGACTGTTTCAAACCATAAAGGGCACGCTGAAGAAAAAAAATAATACCAGGAGGATGAGGGAGACCTAGAAGAAGGCGCATATAAACTTTCTCATTGAGACGCCCATTGAGAAATGCATTATTGATATCCAACTGGAAAAGAGGCCATTGACGAATGGCAGCAACAAAGATTAAAGTACAAACTGTAGTCATCTTAACCACGGGTGTAAAAGTTTCCTCATAATCAATGCCATACTGAAAAAATCCCTTAGCAACTAACCTGGTCTTATAGCGCTCCAGAGAACCACCAGAATGAATTTTAACTTTGTAAACCCACTTATATCCAATAAGATTTTTATCAGCAAGCATCATGAGTTTGAGAAGGAGCGTGAAAATATATTATTATCATTATTGAGATATTTTTCATTATTAGGATTGTGATAATATACTATTATTATTGGGATATTTTTCCATTATTAGGATTTTTCTTATTATTAGGATTGTGAGAATATACTATTACTATTATTGGGATATTTACCCATTATTAGAATATTGTGAGAATATACTATTATTATTGAGATATTTACCTATTATTAGGATCTTTCTATAGCCTATATATATGATGTATCCCTTCATTATTATTCAAGCTTTTGTAACATAATAATAATACTTTCAGCTTTGTTATCAATTACGGGTGGAGTCCTGACTTAAGTTCTATCCTATTGACACTTCATACGGACACAGCACATTGTACATGCTCCACGAACAATGTGTGATTGATGTGCTTTCACTCCATCAAACGTTTATGAGAGGCACAATAATAAAAGCCTAAATATGGAGAAAAAAATTTCTTTATCAACACATTTTATCTCTACATTTTCTCCTTTTTTCCCCTGCCACTGTTTTTCTTTAATTACTAAGTTTAATTTGCGGGTTTGGTCTAGACTTTGGACTTCATGGATCTTAGGCTGTGATATGGGTTAGGTCGGGTACATTTTTTAGTTGGGGATTTTTTTAATGCGTAGGGTTAATATGGGTCGGTCTAGGGTCACATGTTAAAATGGTGGGTGAAGAAACTGATGGGTTCAAATCTAACACAGAAGATGGCTTTACAAATCGGGTTAAAGGAAATTTTCAACTCACGTGTCGAGATCATCGCCTTCCTCACGATGTGATTTACACATATGCGGATTAGCATGCCTCTGCAATTGCACATTTGTAGGAGACAATTTGGTTACTTGGCGAAGTAAAAGCAGGCGGTGGTAGTTAGGTCAAGTGCAGAGGCTGAGCACAAAGCTGTGGCACATGGCATTTGCGAACTTCTAGAGCTCCAAATTCTATTTAAGGATTTGAGATTGGAATGTGAAAAGCCTATGAAATTATATGGGGACAATAAAGCTGCCATCAACATCGCTCATAACCCAGTACAACATGACAGAACGAAGTATATTGAGATTGACAGACATTTCATTAAGGAGAAACTATGCAGGGGTTTAATTTGTATACCATTTGTCAAGTCTGTTGATTAATTAGTAAATATTTTTACTAAAGGGTTTAGTAGTAGGGTCTTTCACCTCATTCTATGCAAGTTGGGCATGCAAAATATGTATACCTCAACTTAAGAAAAAGTGTTAAGTTAGGGGTATTATTGCACTTTATACGTGAATCTCATTATATAAATAATAGTGATAAGAGAGCTAATTCAAATTTTGATTGCTTTCTCATTCACCACCACAACAGTTCTCTCTGTAACACTTTCTTCTCTCTTTTCATCTCTTTAGTATTCTTAACACTTATATAGAGCAATATATAAAGTGTATACACGGAGAGAGAGAGAAAGAGAGAGAGAGAGAGAAGAGAGAAAAGAGAAGAGGTAAAGAAAGAGAGCTGGATAGTGAGAAAGAAAGGATAGGACTTTCAAGGGAAGCTATAACCCACATACTGAAGGTAAAACATTAAACATAGGAGTATAACCACCTTTAGCGCACAAATAATCCCGCAAGGAATAACATAATAATCTAAGGGCTCGTTTGATAACCCGGACTGAATTGAATTGAATTAGTAGTGAGGTTGGATTGATAATGAGGTGAAATTAATTTTTTTTTGTTTGAATTGAGTAAGATTAAATAAATGATTAGATAATGATTTACCTTTATATTAAATTAATTTATTTTAAAATTAACTTAAATAAATTAATAAGTTAAATTTTATGTTATTTTTAAATTTTATGTAATTTATTTTAATTTTTTAATTATTTTAATTATTTTTTAAAATTTTTAAATTCACTTCTTAATTCAATCGTTCCTAATCCCACACCTCCCCCCCTCACTAATTATTCCTCATATAGCGGACTAGCAATCCGTCCAGATAATTAGTCTTAAGGTTTAACAAACATCGCATTGTACTATACTCCGGACTAATAGTCCGGATAAACTAATAGTCCGCCGAAACAAACGAGGCCTAAGTGGATTTAGGTCTCTATAGGACTTAGGATTGAGAAATGATCAACATAATATATAGTCATAAAATAATGGTATGATCCATAATTGGAATTTCTAAGTGAAAGGGCTCGATATTAGAATATTGTGCGCATTTGTATTTGCTATCGAAATCATTTAAAGGGAATTCCAACTATCAAGCAACAAGTACAGAAGAAGTTTCAAAAACTTGTTGGCTTCGATAATTTCCAGTGACCCATGACCTAATTGCCAAGATTCCCAAGGCTTGGGGCCAAGACGGGTGAGGAAGGTGAAGGTACCAAGTCTAAGTACTTATTCCACATCACTTGGTGCATGAAAATCCTCGTGCTATATTAGTAAGCTTGCATCCTATCTTAGTAATAACGCATTTAAGAAAAGTTCACCCAGCTCAAGTGGACAATATTGTCATTGTTTAGGCCAACACATAACATAATTAACAAATATTGCACAGAATGCTCAAGTTCACATCTAACAAATTCAAACTAATTACAGAACTTTTTGGCTGGGACAATTAATTGTTTCTGAGCGAGTGCTTACATTCTCCTCCATTTGTTGTTTTTTAATAAGTGAAAATCTCAAATTCTACTCAAACAAATTCAAACCATTATTCCAGTTCCTTAATCAAACTAAGGATAAACATCATTGCAGAAGTTTATTGCATCACTTCCTGATGGATCATTCCTTCTTATGGCAGGCCAGTTTCAGTTGATATGTAGAGAAAAGTTGTGTAAATTCTGATTATTAGAGCAATTCAGAAGTAAATGAAATATGTTTCTACATATGGCGTCACAGTCAATAAGCTCGAATGCAGTTGGACAAAGATTATACTGCTAAACGAGTGAATCTAAGGCATTATCAAGGGAACAGTACCGCATAGATGCATATGGAAAATAGCTTATGTAATTTCTGATACACTAATGACTATAAGGATGATAAAACACCTAACAACCAGTCAAACCACAACATAGGCAACAACAAATTCTTTGCAGACTAATTATCCATGAAGTAACCTCATCTACCACCTCTTTTTTTCACCATCAATCATTTGGCAAACAAATGAATGACCACATAGGAAAAACCTGTTTTACAAAACATTAAGATTGGAAACAAAATCAATCAACAAGGAAAGAGACTTGAATCATTTGCTGGGTTATAAATACAATGCAAGACGCCTAGGTGAGACAATAAACATGACATGAAAGGGTCAACTTATCTAACTCATTACCAAATGACCAACGACAAGACTAACCAACTGCAAGACGGCCATGTGTAGATGGCTAGAGCTGGAAGTTATCAATCATGTGGAAAACCACATCAGCACCATCAGAATTCAACCAATAGCTCTTCACCTGAATTTATGAGAAAGCAGGAATGAGTAAAAAAGAAAAGAAAAGGAGGAAAAAGAAAGAGAGAACAAAAGTCGTCAGCAGCTATCGTCTTGCATGATCATAACAGATTCGTTGATATTATTGTTGTTGATAGCTTGATATTCGTTGATATTACTGTTGTTAATAGCTTGATATACATTGTTGGGCCTGTTTTCTAACAATTTAAGCTTTGAAAGCAATTGGTGACTTCACATGATATCAGAGCTCTGGTTCTAGAAGGTCCTAAGTTCAAATCTCATGATATGTGTTTGTTTTCATGTTATGTTTGTTATTTGCACTATGTTCTGCATATGTTGGTGCACTTGTTTATTCAGTTTGTTCGCCTTTCCACGTGCGAGACAGGATCGCACGTGAAAAGTGCTGATAGCTTGATATACATTGTTATGCTTGTTTCCTAACAACTTCAGGTTTTTTGGAACAATTAGTGACTTTACAGCTATATATGATGGATTGATTTTAATAATGAAGTACAAGACTATCAGTATGCAGATAAAAAAATCTACAAAACTAAAAGGTGGCAAAAGCATACAAGAAGGCTTTTGAATAATAATTCCCAAACAAGCGGAGAATCTCAAAATTTAGTCAATAAGTAAGACAAATATAAAATATCCAAATTTAATCAATTAGCAACCAAGGTGAAATACTAATGACCACTCAAAGAGGCATCTACCATTGTACTTATCAAAAAACAAACAAAAGACCATCAACCATTACATGAAAACAGGAGGAGAAACATATAAATTTATAACATAAAACAGTTTATATCTAGTTTTGGCACCTAGCCTTGAAAGCATTCATGGATGAACTAACAACGGGAAGGGATACCACGCTCTCTATTATTTGATACCATATAAAAGTAGTGTACTAATGAAACTTCTTGTTGGAATTTACTTCAAGGATAAGGCACCATATACAAAATGTAGGGGTGTAAAAATGGTCCACAATCCACGAACTGGCTTAAAGCACGCACACTAAAGGCCAGCTCTCCTTAGGCTCAAGAAAGCCCTAATTCCTTGGGTTGGGCCTAGGCCTATCCTTTGAAGTCCATAAGCCCAGTATGTGGGCTCAAAAAATATATAGAAAATTGAAACTTGGGCCAAACTTGTGAGCCCGTCCAGCAGCCCAGACCTTGCTTGTAGGCCTACGAACCCCAACAGACACATTTCTGATCGTGCGACTGAGATCATTTTCATGAAGATCGAATCATCAGAATTAATTGGTCATTAAGTACTATTTGGCAACAACTAGTTTGGCTCTTTTATATGTGTGTGTGTGTGTGTGTGTATATATATATACATACACTCAACATTCTCATCTTCCCCACAAAAAAGTTCTCACACTCAATCTATCTCAAAGTTCTCTTAATCACGCTCAAGTGGGGCAACAAGTACAAAAACTCTCTTAATCTCTCTCAAGTATGGAGGCAAGTGCATTCTCCAATTGGTAACATTTAATTTTTTTTTATTTTAATTAGCTTATTAGTTGTATTGTAATTAATTTTATAAAAATTCTCTACCTTTTAGTTTTAAAAAAATCTCAATATTCACCCACAAACTTCTTTTTGTAAAAAATAGCATTGCTTCTTATAAGGCAAAATTGGCGAAGGGAAGATAAAGCTTCTACCACCCCAGGATCAAATCCTCAACCGGTCTGTTTAATCTTTTTTCTTTCTTATATAAAAAAAATTTAAACCTTATTTTTAGTTTAAAAAATATCATTCTTTCTTAGAATTAAGAATTCTTTCTTATAAAAATGTCTTTTTTTCTTCAAAAAAAGTATCAATCTCCCATTATAAGTTTGTTTTATAAAAAAAAAAATCTCATTCTTTCTTATATAAATTCTCAAATTTATTTTTTCTACTTAAAAAAAATTCAATCTTGCTTACAAATTCTTTTCATTTTTATAATAACTCTCAATTTTAAGACGTTCTTATAGGTTAATTCATTCTTATAATTTAGTCAACAGTCGTTTTTTTTCTTTATAATATATATTAATGTCACACAAACACCTCCAACATCTGGTGTTAGATAATCCATAAGTTCTCCAAATGTCAATGTGGGATTGTTGTTGGGAGCTACCGGCAAATCTCTTATTATTTCTAGTTTAAAAAACTCAATATTTCTTATAAATTAGTTTCTATTTGTAATTATTCTCAATTTTAATTCGTTCTTATAATTTAGTAGTCTAGTTAGCTTTTTATTTCATTATAATGGGTCCTAATGTTGTACAAACACAACCAACACCATCTAGCATTAGATAATCTATAGGTTCTACTGTCGTAGGGAGTTCCAAGTAGATCTCTTACTTTTTTAGTTTAAAAAAGTTCAATCTTTCTTATAAATCCCATTTTTGTAATAATTCTCAATTTTAATTTGTCCTTATAGTTTAGCTGTCTGGTTAGATTTTTATTTCATTATAATGGATCCCAATGTCGCACAAACACGACCAACACCATCTAGCATTATAGAATCTATAGGTTCTCCTAATCTCGATGTAGACTCGTCGTCGGGAGCTACTAGTAGAGCCCAATCAAATGTATGGGCAAATCTTGAAAGAATAATAGTTAGTATCCCTAATGGTATTGTAGTAATTAAGGCAAGATTTAAATTTATAGACAACAAAGGGGGGGCAACATACAAGAAGTCAATGTTAAAGGCCAACATATGTTAGTTAATTATACAATGGACAATTTACTGTGGGGGGAGTGGCAACACATGTATACACTATGAAATACACATACAAAGTCAACTTCCCAATATTAGGGAACAAATGCAACCAAGTCGAGGGATAACGGAAAATCTAACCGCCTTTTGTTACGATCGAATATGGAAGCATGATATGTTAGTTAATTCTATAATAAAATATGAGCAACCATTTACAATAAGTGAGAAATTAGAATTTGCATAATTAGTACAAGGGGTATTTATACCTCAATACCAAGGTTTTTCAAGAAATACTAATAGAAATAAAATTTTGAAAAAAACTAAAGATATTCAAATTGATTTATGCAACATTTTGAAAATTTTAAACAATATAATTCGTTTAGCTTCCGATTTATGAACAGCATGACACAGGTTAAAATATCAATGTATTACCTCACATTTTATAAATAATAATTTATTTTAAACTTACAAAAGTTCCATACATCGGTCACTCTTTAGGAATAGAAATTAGAAACTGTACATCTAGTTGGGGAATTCAAAATAAAGTTTTTCGTATTACTTCATATAATGCATCATATTATAATGATACTATTAATTATCTTAACTGTAATTTACCACTGTTTTTAAATCGTGAATTATTTCATATTCTTTATTCTGCGCACATATCTAAATTTAATTGTGAAAAAAACACTTAGTTAATATGATAAATTTGTTCCAAGCATTAGTGATTAGACAAAGCCGTTATAATAATTGGCAGTAGTACCAAATGAGTAGAGTCTTAGAGGAAAGCATGTTTGGAAGAAAATTTAAAATTTAGAAGACCAACACTAGATGTAAAAACTAGATGGAACGCCACCTACAACATGCTATGAATAGAAATTAAACAAAGGTAAAAAAAAAAAAAAAGCAATAGATCTATATTTTGAACCACAAATGATAAATAATGTTTATTCACCAAATAGTGACGATTGGGTTAATGCTAATTTGTACCCCCCAAAAAAAGTCCAAAAGATATTGATAAATCAAACAAAATTATTTCTTACATTTATATTCCGACTAGTCCACAGTTTTAAGCCAACTTGTAAAATAATGACGATTTTCACGCAATACTTAGAAAATTCAAGATACTTTGATATAATTAGTAACATAAAAACTTAATTTGATAAACACCGTCAAAAGATTGTTTGAAGAGTACCAAACAAGGAACAAGCACCTACTATAACAACCTCATCTCAAGGTAGTTCATTTAATAATTTTTTACAAGTAAAAATAATGTACTTTCACAACATCAAGGTAAATCTACCTCACAACTACAACTTTATTGGTTATGTAGACCTTTCAGAAGATAACAACAACAAGAATTTTGATATTTTAAAATATTGGAGACAACGTGAATACTCTTGGCCCTTATGAACTAGTAATCATTCATGTCTCGACAGTTAATTCTGAGACAGTTTCTAGTGCAGGTAGATGAGTTGACAGCGATTATAGATGCAAGTTAAAATCGAAGATGGTTGATACTTTGATGATTACTCAAGATTGTATACAATCTTTAGAGCACAAGACATATGAGAATAGAAGACTACAAAAGCATTTAAACACTATTACTATGGGTAGTCCTAAAGAACTGTCCAGCTCGAATGATTAATGTAATTTGTATTTTAATTTCTTTGTTCTAATTTTAGATTAGTTCAAGTGAAACACAATGTAAATGATTGGTAGGCTTTCAGGTGCCAACCAAATTGGGATATCATTAACATACAGGGATGAAATTTCTTTATTATTTTTTTATTTTTGAATGAATCAAGTTGTAACTTGTGCATTTCACATTTGTAATGACAATTTAACTCAAATAATATTTATTCTTTGGCATCAACTTTTTTTGTCTGCTTATTTTTCAAAGCTCTCATATATCTGTTATATATAATGTAATACATGCAATTTTCTTATATATAGAACATGCGAATTCTAAGCACGCGTCTTCTTCTTTCAAAGACGAGAAAAGTCTTTTATAAACAACAAAGAATAGTAATATAATAAGTATAAGAGACCTTTCAAAAGAAAAATAAAGGCACAAACTCTGAATAACCACTAAATAGGAGGGAAAAAAAAGGAGTACGGGAGTAGGTGCAGGGAAAATAGAGAAAAGAAAAAGAAACAAGCAAACAAACACGCAATCATAAGTAATATTGCCAAAACTCAAAATATCTCTAAGGAAGTTACATCACAAGGGTTCAAATCACATCGCTATTTTAGAAATGTTATATTGATAAAAGACTATAGTATTTACATTAAACAATCATAATTATGGTACCCCTCCACATAACAATTATGGTAGCCCATGGAGGCCATTCTCCATAGCCTTCCAAAAAGCTAAAACCGCTACTGCAATAGCAAGAATTGATTTCCGTCATGATCTCTCAAAATTGCTTCCAACAACAATGGTGTGGGTTGTTCAATCAGCATCCATTAAAATTAGACGGTTACTTCTACATGGAGATGATTTGATACACGATCAAGAATGTCAATGACCCACTGGTATACGTCACCAATCTCTTACCTTAACACAACCCTTAAAAAAAGCTTCCAAATGTATAAATGTCAAACTTATGAGGAAATGTTTCTTAGCCCGAGAATGCTTATAATGATAAGCATTCTATTAAAACTTAAACAATGTTGTCCAACCAGATGAACAATACAATAGAATAATAGCACAAGATCATGAAATTCCACGCCTTATCACCATTTTTCTCAGCAAATATTTGTTGTCTTCTTTATCGTTGACATTATGGCTCACGTTTACGAGTAAAATGATCGGTGAGCGACTTATTGATCGCCGAAGTCACGTCCACCCACCTTTCTATCGAATTGGAACTGCATTGAGTAAGCTCCTTTAAAATAAAAAGACAAAAGACCTTTTCGTTTCTGAGATCCAGGTTTTGTCACTAAAAACCTTCACGGATGCAAGCGATCATCTTTTTCACGAAATTTCTTAGTCAGTTTTCTCACTTCACCTTTTTCACGAATCAACGACCTTTTACAATTGAGTGCCCCGACTATTTTCTTCATATTCCCTAGGGGATAAATCTCTTATGGGACAGGGGTAGTGGTGTGATAGCTAATTCATTTGTGGTCTACTACATTTGTGGCTACTGCATGCAACTTGTTGATATTTCACCAAGTCTTAGTGTGAACTGCAGTTGAAGTTGTTATATAACAAGCTAGGCCTATGTGACATATATTATCCAACTTGAGCGGGAGTGCTAGGGGCTTTTGGGTGACATATTTAATAGTTGTGGGTATTATAGTCTTTGTAATATTATTACTTTTCTATATAAATTAATGATCTGTCTTACGATTAATTAACACCCTAATTTCCTCTCAACATTGAGTGAAAAGTTCAAACTAATCTCTTCATCTTCAAGTTAAACTTTAAATGACATTGGAATTGACTAAGCAAGTCATGGGTTAATTGAGTAACCGGTTTCTCAAATCAAACTTTTAAAAGCACTTAAAAGAAGTGAAAGGTAATGGAGGCAAGTCACAGCTGGAAAAAAATCTAGAAAAGACTTGTGAAAAAAAAGTTGCAAACTTGAACTTTAATGTTTTGAGTTGGTGGAAAGTAAATTCTTCTAGGTATAGAATTCCTTCTCAAGTTGCATGTGATCTATTTGCCATTTCGGCATCTACGGTTGCTTTTGAGCCTGCTTTTAGTATGGGTGGACGTGTTAAACACCAATTTTGCAGTTCTCTTACGACTAAACTAGTGGAATGTTTGATTTGTTTGCTAGAGTGGATTCATTCGTCACCATTTATGCTTGAAGTCGAAGAAAAAATAACATACATTAAAGTTATCAAAACAAGTAACCTTCGCTTTGTATAGAATTGGATTTGGATATTAAATTTTTCTAAATCTTAACTTGGCATTATATGTTTTCAACTCTTACAAGTGCTTGCTCGAATGGAATATTTGATTGAGGATAGATCAAAATGGAATATTTGATTGAGAGTGTTGGTTTCCAAGTTTTAGCTTTTGTTTTTGGTTTACTTCCACATGCGTTCTTATATTTTCTTGATATGGTTTTGTAATGGAGAATAAGTTATTTTCTTTTTCATTAGAATATTGGAGAATATTTAAATGATTTTAAGCTATGTTTCCTGCTTACC
>JAOTRH010139655.1:0-13852 GCA_034768845.1 Heliamphora exappendiculata | reverse complement strand
ATGAAGAAATGCATTTTTGACATCCATTTGATGAAGCGGCCAGCCTTGGGAAGCGGCAATAGAAATAACCGTGCGCATCGTAGTCAGTTTGGCTACAGGAGCAAAAGTCTCCTCATAGTCCACCCCATACTCTTGCTTGTTCCCAAAGGTAACCAACCGTGCCTTATACCGGTCAAGAGTTTCATCAGAGCGGAGCTTGATAGAGTAAACCCATTTACAACCAATGGCCTTAATATGAGACGTGCAAGGAACCACGTCCCATGTAAGATTGTCCTGGAGAGCCTTAATTTCCTCATCCATCGCTTTTCGCCAATATTCATGTTTGACAGCCTAATTTAAGCAAGCAGGAATGGGAATAGAAGTTAAAGTAGCATTAAAACCATACCAATCAGGAGGGCGTGATACTCGTGTAGAGTGTCGATGACCAGGAGCAGGAGCCATGCCAAGCTCAAGAGACGCAGATGCCGATGGATCAGGTGCGGGGGAAGGATCAAGCTCGAGAGAGGGCAAAGTCGGTGGACGTCGAGTATACACAATACCAAGTTTGAACCGTTCAGGAAGAGAAGTGAATTCATCATAATAAGGAAGAACACTAATATCAGGCAAGGGCTCAACATGGGTAGAAAAGCAATATTGATTTTCAAAGAAAATAACATTATGAGAAGTACGTAATTTATTTGAACCAGGATCATAGCAAATATAGTCTTTGTGAGAGATACTATAATCCATAAAGACACATTTAATAGACTGAGTAAAAAGTTTGTGACGTTCATGATAAGGTAAATGAACAAAACAAACACATCCAAAAATATGCAAATTATGAAAGCTAGGATGCTAATGATGCAAATGAAAATAAAGAGAATCAAAATTTAAGACTTGAGAGGGCAGTCGATTAATTAAGTAAACTGCGGTAGATAAAGTCTCAACCTAGAATTTAGAAAGAACAGAGGACTCAAGCAATAAGGTGCAAACAACATTCAATAGATGACGATTCTTTCGTTCGGCCATACCATTTTGCTGTGGGGTATAAGGACAGGAGCGTTGAGACATAATGTCTTTGTGGTGTAAGAAATCATGAAACTTGTGGGACATGTATTCCCTACCAGAATCAGACCGCAAAATCTTAATACCTGTTGAAAATTGAGTCTCAATATATGCGACAAAGGTCTGAAAAACAGACATGACCTCAGATTTGGACCGAAGAAAATAGACCCAAGTATATCGACTAAAGTCATCAATGAAAGTCAAAAAATATTTGTATTGAGCATGAGAAATTACAGGAAAAATACCCTAAGCATCACTATGCAAAATATCAAAGCATTTTACAGCACAACTTCCATGAGAAGGAAATGAAAGAGTTTTACTTTTACCAAGCTTGCATGCTGAACAATCAAAAGATAAACCTTTAGAAATATGTTCTTTATTGCCTAACAAACCCGAGCTTAACATATGAGACAGTACAACTGAGTTCAGATGACCCAAACGTTTGTGCTATATAACACTTTGAGAATTAACTGTCATACAAGCCAAAGAAAAACTAGGAACGAAAAAGTGTAAAGGAAAAAGTCTGCCAACTTTAGGCTCATTCGCGAGTATCTTCCTCAACGCCTGATCCTGCACACGACAACCATCACGGGAGAAATGAACATCACAGTTATTATCAACTAACTGGCCAACTGAAATAAGACTAGTAGAAAGTTCAAGAGATACAAAAACATCTCTGAAAGAAGAATTAATATTCCCGACTTCATCAATAGCTAAATGACTCCCATTAGCTATCTGAATCTGGGATGAACCTTGATAAAGGCGAACATTGCAAAGAGAGTCGGACAATCTAGTCATATGATTGGATGTTGCATAATCAACAAGCCAAGATTGAGAAGTAGTAGTACCATTATCTTGGAGCCATAAGGAAGAAAATGCTGACATAATCATCTGCTGAACTATCTCTGGAGTAAGAACAGTTTGATCACCAGCTGTAGAAGGACCAACAGAAGAAGAAGGACTAACTGCAGCCTGATTGGCATGTGCTGTACGGTTCTGAGGATGAATAGAACATTCTTTGCTAATATGGCCCATCTTCTTGCAATAAGTGCAAGATTTCTTTGAACAGTGAGCAGCAATGTGTCCATACTCTTTGCAACTAAAACACTGAACCTTCCGTATATCCTACCCTTACCTTTCCCATGAGCGGCATATGCAGCGACATTAGATGTCATTTTATCTTGAAAAATGACATGTGTGGCAAGACGCTGCTTCTCTTGAATTAATTCTCCAAAGCAGATATCCAATGAAGGAGAGGGATCACGGTTCATCAAATTAGACTGGGTTGCTTCAAATTCAGGTCGTAATTTCATCAAAAATTGGTCTCTCTTGCTCTGTTCATGAACTTCTTGAACAACAGAGAGAGATCCCGCTGGCACCTTAACATAAACCATGTCAACAAATTCACCCCATAAGTTCTGAAACCCAGAAAATAATCTTGAATGGACAGATCACCCGAGTGTAATTGGCAATCTCATATTCTAACTAAAAATGTCGCGCTGCATTGTCCTGATTATACACTTTCTTCAAAAATTCCCACATACCTTTAGCAGACTTGTACGACCTCAGATATAAGACAATCTGAGGATCAATAGATCCTAAGATCCATGACATTACTCTAAGTATCTTTAACCTTTCACTGAACCAATTTAGACATCTCAGTTGGAGTCGGGTCACTTATATCAATATGACCTCATAATTCTTTTCCCATAATAAATAGTTGAAACTGAAATTCCCAAGCAAAATAATTTTTGCCAGTAAAGCGGACTCCGAGAAATTCGTTAGTAGACATGATAAATCACTAACACTAGAAGAACCAGTAACACAAAATCACGAGCAGAAGCATGACAGCCTGAGAACCACGTGAACCACGATAACCAGAGGACCAGCAAAAAGAACCAAAAGGAACTAAAGAGAATACCAAGAAAACCAAAAAACCAGAGTCACGAACCAAAATCGCGAACAGTCTCGAACCAAAAGGAACCAACGTGGCTCGAACCAAGAAAACAAACAGAGTCGGCTCAACCAGGGAGGTTGCCAACGTGAGTGAAGGAACTAAGAACCAGAGTCATCGATGGTCGGCGAAGCGAGGTTGAAGGGCGTCGAGGGCTAGGGTTTGCGAACCAGAAAACCAGGAAAGAAGAAGACGACGACGGCGCCCAATGTGTCGAGAACCAGCACCGGCGAGAACCAAAATCGACGAGCACCATGATCGACACGACCATTGAGGTTGCCTGAGAGAACCAAAAAACAACCACCAGAGTCGTCGACGTGAGGACGTGACGCCAAGAGAGCGACAGCTAGGGTTTCGGCGAGTGAGAACGAAGGTGCCGGCGTGGCTATCTTTCAGACGACGGCTGGAGAGCGACAGCTAGGGTTTTGTTTACAGGTTTGGCTTTGATACCATATCAATTTTATTCGATACCTCAAAGTGAGGATTTTCTCTCATTATATAACAATCATAGGGCTCATGACATGGCTGATTTTCAGCAATTTACAGATTTACAACAATCATATCTAAACAAAAAAGAAAACTAAAATATACAACAAATCTGATCTGATTGACAACCAAATGGTGTGAATAGTGTCATATTTTAAAGAATAAAGATAATAATAGGGCATGTTTAGACACGTATTCAAAATGCATAAGAGTGTACGATGCATGTTTGACATCGACACGCTACTTTCTTTGAAGTGTCTATCCTTATTAATTTAAAGATTGTCTAATTTCCCGTCTAGGCTATTGGGTTTCCTTGGGCTTGCTTAATGTTGAAATGGTGATGTATCTCTTTGGACATCTTGTTGGTAGTTGTGAACTTGTGTTTATGGATGTGCATTATCGGGAAGTGGCGTAAGGAACTGCAGTACAGTTAACGATCGCGAGAAGGTTTTTATAGAGAGGTGTTTTATTGGGTTTTGGGCAGACTTGTTTTTTGATCTACCCTGGTTTGAAGAAGTAGGAGATCCATGCATTACAATCAAAGAAGATGGAATATGTGGTTCATCGAGGAAAGGGTGTTAAGAAAATTAAAATTGTTGAGCATCAATGAATCTGCAGTTTTTGTATTGCTTATCATTGGATAACAATTGAATGTTATCAACTGGTAGGAAGAGGAGTGAGTAGGTGTTTTTCAGTAATTGGTTCGGATTTCCTCTTTGAATGTAGGTCCTTGGGGATAAAAAGGAATCATCAAAGCAACAAAGGATATCTGCCACATTTCCTCTTTGAATGTAGGTCCTTGCGAATAAAAAGGAATTATCAAAGCAACAAAGGATATCTGCCTCATTGTGCCTTTCGTTGTGAGCCAGACTAAAATCAATTTTAGTTCTACATAATGCTGTGTCCTTTGGAATGAAAGTGATTGGAGGGTCTTTAATTGCTTAGTGCTTGGGGTGGGTGCAGTGGAAGATTTATTTAGGTGCTTGGTGACCTTTGTTGCTGGTATGGGTTCGCATGCCATTTTTACTTAAAAACATGATGAATTCTCATCTGCTTGTCTTTACTTGACACGAAACTCCAATGCATGGCTGTTGTCATTTTTAATGTTGAAAATTACTAGAAGAGAATGCAAACGTGTTATGTTTTTTTTTTTTTTTTTCATATAGCTGTCTTCTTTATATTACCCATTAATTATTTTGTTTTACTTTTTGTAGGAGGAGCATAAAGTTGTATGGCAATTTCTATTCACCTGACATGATTGTTGCATCTCCTCTTGGTTTAATAACTATAAGTATTTTTGCACTTCCAGTTCTATGCAAAGTGTAAACTCTATGATTTCAAATTTACTCTCAGTGTCACTTGGTTTAATAACTGTAAGTATTTTTTGCACTTCTAGTTTTCTATGTGAACTCCATCAGAAAAACCATAAAAATTGAACAAAATTTCTTTCAAATCAATTCCAGTTACAATCGTTCCAAATTACCAACAGCTACAAAAACATTTCAAAAATTAAAAAACTCCCCTATTCTTAAATTAATCTGGTTCTTTATTGGCTTTCACTTCATAATCATCAACTTGCATTTCCAGAATAATAGTTGTCTATATAACACTAGATGTGGTTGAAGTACACTAACTAATAAACAAATGCATTTTCCTACTACGTGTGTGTATGTGTGTGTGTGTGTGTCTCGCTCTCTCTCTCTGATCGGTACGTAAAAGTGCCGATCCTATTCCGCAAAACACACTATGTTAAGTCTAAAAAATATGTTTAATAAATTATTTTGTGGTGTTTTTATTAATAACATCATAGGAAGTAGCTTAAAGGAGAAAATAGTGTAAAACGGGACAAAATAGAGACAAGAAACATGAAGGGAATTTTCACAAAAGGTACGTCTGAACGGACCAAATTCGCGTCCGGACAGAAGTGGCCTAGAAGAAATTACATCCGGACAGACCATGTTCGCGTTCGGACGAAGGTTGCCCAGAGAGAAAAATGTTCGGACGAGAATTACCAGTGTTTGGACAGAACTATGCCAGAAGGAATTGCGTCTGGATGGAACCAATCGGCGTCCGAACAAAAGCAGAAACCATCCGGACGGAATAAGCCGCGTCTGGACGGAACGCGCAGTTAGTGTTTAACTTCAACTTTGTAACTTTGGGCGAACAGCTCACCTATAAATAGGTGGCCTAGGTTCTTTATTCGGGTATCTCTGAAATTAGACGACAAGCGGTCGAAGGACGTGAGACAGCTAATCTGAAAGGCTCAGAAAATGTTGAGAAGTCGAAGATGGAGGCCTAGAGCTCAAATCTTCTTCATCTTTTCATGTTTTCAAGTCGCAAAATGAGTGGCTAGACTTCTTCTTTTCCTAAGGGATGATGAATCCCTAGTTCAATATTTTTATGAGTTGTTCAAACTCTTTTGTTTATTTTTATTTCGGATTCAATTCGTTGTATGATTTTGAGACATTGACTTCTGATCAATAGGTTTTTAATTTAAATGTTTAGTTTCTGTTTTAATTTTTTGTGATTATAAAGGTGAGATCATACAATTGTTATATTTGTTTCTCGATATTCAAACGTGAGATATTTTACACTTTGCTAGGATGAGTGTGCTTCAGACGATCTGTGCCAAAATCTTAGATAACGTATGCTAGGTTTGGATTCGAGTTTATCCTCTTGAAAATCCTTATCAGTCTTGTAGTCGCGATATGATTGATTTGAATCGTTTAAAAATAAACTAGAGTTTGAATAAAACTAGAACTACTAGATAGAGGGGATGAATGAAACTAGAACTACTAGATAGAGGGGATTCTAATCCTTAGGAATCTATTTTCCACTTAAACTCTTATTTCAGATTTCTCAGTTATTTAGTTTAATTAGAAGTTATCATATAAATCAAACTCTTTTTCTTAAAGGAAATCATTAATAAAATATTTTAATAAATAAATCTTAATTGTATTAAATCCCTATGAACGATATCCGGACTTTGGCCACTATCATATGGATTAGTCGTTAAAATAAAGTTTTTAAATAAATATTTTTAGTACGGTATGACACGAACCAAATTTTTGGTGCCGTTATCGGGGAATTAATTTACAGTTACAATTTATTAATTAAATATTTTTATCGGTTTTCTTGTTACCTGCAATACTGCATTGAACTGTAATTCTTCCCTTTTCAATTCTCAAAGATTGATCCGGCGAAGACAGAAGTTTGGAACAAACAGGCGCAAAGACGAGCAAGAGGTTCATCGCTATTCGTAAGTTTTACGTTTCTATTTTTCTGTTTAATCGGATAAAACTAGATTTAGGGGGCTTGTAGCCCATTCCCCAGTATTAATTTTTTCCATGCTTGGCGGCCGATCCATATGTCCAGTTTTAGCTCCCTTTGACCTTAAAATTGAACGCACTTTTCGGACGGCCCAACGAGCTTCACTCACTTCACACACCGCACCCACTACCATGGCAAACCAACATCAGGACAACCCCTAGATTAAATCTTTGATCGAGTATTTCACTCATTTAGAGTATGTGTCACTTTCATGTCTACAGCCCCTTGCAGTTGGAGCCACGCACTATGAAATCAAGTCCAACATCATTCAAATGCTCTCATCTTTTTTGTGAATTTGGTAATGAGGATCCATACAAGCACATAGACGAATTCTTAGAAATTTTCTCAACGGTTAAAATCAGTAACTTTTCTGATAAGGCACTTAAAATGAAACTATTCCCGTTCTTCCTCAAGGATAAAGCAAATATTGGCTTAATTCTCTAGAATCGAATACCATCACCACTCGGGCTAAACTTCAATAAGAATTTCTTAAAAAATATTTTTTCATAGGCAAGACCAACCAAATCAGACGCGCCATCACGAGTTTCACTCAACTCAACCACGAAACCTTCTACGAGACGTGGGAACACCTTAAGGGTCTTATTAGAACTTTTCCTCATCATCAGGTGCCAAAATGGTAGCTAATCCAGTGCTTCTATGACGAGTTGACATCTCAACACCGTCAGTTTGTCAACGTTTCTTGTGGTGGAACGTTTATGTTGAAAAACGAGAATAAGGCATGGAGTCTTTTTGAGAGATTGAGCGAGAACTCTCAAAAACCAATCTTCAGCCTCACGTATTGATCGGTTCATAACCTCCTCCACCTCAAAATCCCAAGGCATATACGAGATTTCACAAACACTCGACCTAGTTGCCACCTTGACACAGACTTTGAGTCAGCTCATGTCCAATGGTCCAGCCGCAGGACTTGCTAAACCACCTCCCGCCTTTCAGGCCCTTGTGCATTGTGTGCCAGCCCGGCCCACTTTGTCACTGACTGCTCATTTGCCGTATAGTACCCCGATTCTGTGTAGGAGCAGGTCGATGCAGCCCAATGTTTCTCCCGTCTGGGTAACGATCCATTTTCCAATACCTATAACTCGGGTTGGAGAAACCATTCGAACTTTTCTTGGCGACAACCACCCAATTAGGGTAACATGCCAGCACCACCACCGAGACTAGCTTTTCCACCAGGCTATAATCAGCCAACCTACCCACCTTTTGTCCATCAAACCGCACCTCCACCACCTCCTCGGAACACCACATTTGAGATAAGGTGTTAAAAGCCATGCAGAACTAGATACGAGGTCCTAACTTTTGAGTTCTCATTCTCAGTCCATTGCAAAGCTAGAAACACAAGTCGGGTAACTTGTTGCTGCTATAAGCCGCTGTGAAGATGGCAAACTACCTAGTCAGCCAGTAGCTAATCCTAAGGGATAGTTTGCAGTAGAGAGTTTGCCAGCTTCTAGTAGTGGTTTTCATGAGCAGGCACAAGTAGTCATCACCTTGAGAAATGGATGAGAGCTTAAGACTCGTCCCGAGAAGCCTGCACCACCCATAGTCCCTCATGACCCAGAGCCGTCTGATTGCCCCAAGACCTACCCTCCTTCCTCATCTCACACACCGTCAACACCAGCTAACATATCACCTCCTCTCGCATCCTCTCATGTGCCACTGATGGCTCCCGTCCCTCCTCCTTTCGGACTTCAGGCTCCATTTCCCACATGCCTCAGTAGGCCGCCACCCTTCAGTAAAAAGGGAGCCACGATCGACAACATGCTCAATCTTTTTAAGCAAGTAAAAATTAACCTGCCACTCCTTGACGCTATAAAACAGGTAAAAATCAACTTACCACTCCTTGATGCCATAAAGCAGGTTTCCTCTTATGCTAAATTCTTAAAGGATCTTTGCACCCAAAAGCGTAAGTTAAGAACAAACATTCCGAAAAAAGTCCTCCTCATCGAGCAGGTTAGTGCTGTCATAGAACATGACACCATCCCCAAACTTAAAGACCTGAGGACTCTGACCATTCCATATGTCATCAGCGATCACTCGATCGACCATGGCTTTCTCGACCTAAGGGCTAGTGTCAACCTCTTTCCCTACTCGATGTATGAGCAATTTGGGTTAAGCAAGCTCAAACGACACATGTCACTCTTTAGTTAACCGACTGATCAGTTAAAGTATCTTGTGAAATCATTGAGGATGTACTTGTCAAAGTTGAAAAGTTCCTTTTTCCAGTAGACTTCATTGTCCTTGACACTGAGCTTGACCCACAGCTTAAACGACATACACCCGTCATCCTCGGCAGTCCTTTATTGGCTACGGCCAACGCATGTATTAATTGTTGAACAGGAGTGATGGATGTCTCTTTTAGGAACATGAAGCTGCGCTTGAATATCTTTCATGCCTCTTAGTAGCCCCCTCAGCACTCTGACTGCTTCGCAGTTGACGTCAAAAAAGAGGCCATCAAATCAGTGCTGCCCTTTATATTAGGTGACGACCCTTTATAGGCATGTTTGGCACACTTTGGAGCTGACACCTATGATGTTGAGCAGTCTATTAGTGATGTCAACTCCCTTCTCGAGTTTGCTAGATATCTCGACACTCCACCGTGGAAGTCTCGATTTGAGCCCTTGCCACCTCTATCCTCCATCCCTGCTATGCCCTCTCTAGATTCACCACTAGATCTTGAGCTAAAGCCACTTTCGGCTTTACTCAAGTACGTATTTTTAGGGTCCGGTAGCACCTTACCCGCCATCATTGCCTTTGGTTTGACTCCCGACCAGGAGAATCAACTTGTAGAGGTTTTTAAAAATCATAGAGGAGCCATAAGGTGGTCAGTCGCCGACTTAAAAGGGATTGACCCCTTCGTCTGCATGCATTGCATACACTGTGAAGATGATGCAAAATCGACCCAAAAAAGGCAACGGAGACTCAATTCGAACATGAAAGAGGTTATCCTAAAGGAGGTTGTGAAATTGTTAGGTGCCGGTATCATCTATCCTATTTTCGACAATAAGTGGGTGAGCCAATCCCAAGTTGTCCCTAAGAAATTCGGGCTCACTATTGTGCAGAATAACAAGGGAGAGTTGATACCTACTCGCACCACGCTGCCACTAGGAAAGACCACTTCCCACTACACTTTATTGACCAGATCTTAGAACTTCTAGCGGGTCAAATCTTTTTCTGCTTTCTAGATGGTTACTCCAGGTACAATCAGGTACCCGTCTACCTCAAGGACCAGGAGAAGACCACTTTCACCTATCCATTTGGAACCTTCGCCTATCATCGTATGCCTTTTGGTGTGTGCAATGCACCAACGACTTTTCAAAGGTGCATGATGGCTATCTTCTTTGACATGGTCGAGAAATTCCTCGAAGTCTTCATGGATGTCTTGTCAATTTTTGAGTCTTCGTTTAAAGATTGTCTCCAAAATTTGACGAAAGTACTCAAACGATGTATGGAGATGAATCTCGTGCTCAGTTGGAAAAAGAGCCATTTCATAGTTCAACATGAAATTGTATTAGGGAACATCGTATCAAAAAGGGGGATTGAAGTTGACAAAGCTAAAATCGACCTCATTAAACTTCCTCCCCCTACTTCTATCCGGCAGGTACGTTCATTCCTAGGGCATGCCGATTTCTATTGTACGTTCATAAATGACTTCTCTAAGATATCCAAGCCACTTTGTGACCTTCTTATGAAGGGCGCACCCTTCATCTTTGACGAGTCCTATCTTCGAGCTTTTGAGCAGCTCCGAGAGTTCTTATCTACGACACCCATCATGTAGTCACCTTATTTGTCACTTCCTTTCGAGATCATGTGTGATGCGTTAGACTATGCCATATGAGCTGTTTTAGGTCAACGTGTCAATCGCATCCCTCATGCTATATACTGCGCCAGTAAGACCCTTACCCATGCGTAATTGAATTATACTACCACTGAGAAGGAATTACTGGTTGTGGTCTTCGCTCTTGACAAGTTTAGGTCCTATCTCTTAGGCTCGAAAGTCATCGTCTATACGGACCACACTTTCCTCTGACACTTGTTGTCCAAAAAGGACATTGAGCCCCGACTCATCCGCTAGACCCTTATCCTACAAGAATTCAACCTTGAGATCTGTGATAAAAAGGGGACCAAAAACTCCATAGCTGACCACCTCTCCCACCTTATAGTTGCCCCATCTAGTGACTCCACTCCCTTACGAGATTCGTTTCTTGACGAGCAACTCTTAGCAGTCACCGGCACCCACCCATGGTATGCCGACATCGTCAACTATCTAGCAGTCGGACGCATTCCCTCTCACTAGTCTAAACTCGATAAGGATCGGTTCTTCTCTCAAATCAAATACTACTTTTGGGAAGATCCAAAACTTTTCAAATACTGCTTCTACCAAGTGATCTGTAGATGTGTCCCCGAATCTGAGGTAGCTAGCATCCTGACTTTCTGTCATTCTCTCGCCTGTGGAGGACACTTCAGTGGCAAGAAGACTGCAGCTAAAGTCTTTCAGTCTGGTTTCTTTTGGCTCACTCTCTTCAAAGATGCTCACGAATTCGACTGAGCCTGCCTTCGCTACCAGCAAACTAGCACGGTTTCTTCCCGAGACATGATGCCCCCCTAAACCCCATTCTCATTGTCGAACTCTTCAACGTTTGGGGCTTCGACTTTTTGGGACCATTTCCACCGTCACATGGTGACGAGTATATCCTAGTAGCAGTAGACTATGTGTCTAAATGGGTCGAAGCTGTGGCAACTAAATTGAATGACCACAAAGTTGTGATCAAGTTCTTTCAATCTAATATCTTTAGTCAATTCAGTTTCTCATGAGCTATCATCAATGACAGTGGTACACACTTCCTAAATAGTACTTCTCCGCCTTACTTCGCCGCCATTCCATCACTCACAAAATAGCTACTCCTTATTATCCACAAACTAGCGGCCAAGTCGAGGAATTCAATTGGGAAGTCAAAAATATTCTGACAAAGATCGTTCGTCCTGATCGAGAGGATTGGTCCAAGAGGCTTGACGACGCCCTTTGGGCCTATCGCACCGCTTTCAAGACCCCAATAGGCATGCCACCACGTCGTCTTGTCTTTGGTAAAATGTGTCATCTTCTAGTCGAGTTAGAACACCAAGCCTATTGGGCTATCAAAACCTATAACTTCGATATGGCCGGTGTTGGTACCCACCGAATGTTTCAGCTCAAGGAGCTCGAAAAAATCCGTAACGAGGCTTACGAGAACTTTTGCACCTACAAAGCTCGAACGAAAGCGTTCCACGACAAACACATTCATCGAAAGTCGTTTGAGTTGAATCAAAAGATGAGGTTGTTCAACTCCAAGCTACGGTTATTTCCCGACAAGCTCCAATCTCGATGGGATGGCCCGTTTGTGATGACCCACGTCTACCCCCATGATGCTTGCCAAATGCTCAACTCTCGCTCGGGTAAGCATCTTACGGTTAATGGCAAGCGTCTTAAACCGTACATTGAAAGTATCTTTGTCGACCCTGCTATCGAGTTTATCGACCTTGTTGACCCAGCACTCCCAGTCAATGACTGAGCACCATGTCTGGCTGAAGACATTCAACTTAGTCTTACGGGGAGGAAACCCAGATTTTTGCAATAATAGGGTAAGTAAAAAAAATAAGAAAAAAAAATACAAAAATACAAAAATAAAATAATTTTTTTTAGAAATTTAAAGATCTAAACTGTAAATTTAGCACCCCGAATTAAAAAGAAAGACAACATTCTTAGCCTACTATTGTTTTTACAAGAAATAGACTATGAAATTGTACACTTGACACATTCTTGCACTGCACACTTGACTGTTGAAATTGATTTTATAGTAATAAATACTTGTAGTAAGAATGACTTGGAAAACAATAAGGTGGAGACTTTACCCTGTGAGTCTTTGAAATTTTGATAATTTTTTAGAGAGTTATTGCTACATTTACTCATTTTAAAATTATTCAGCATACAATAGTCGTTGAGTAATCTCGTTGTTGATTCTTTTTGGCCAAAAGTTGAAAATTTTTAATGTGAGTTGAATTTAAAATTTTCTAAAAATAAGAATTGTGCAAAAGATTATGTTACACTTGGGAAGGATTTTGGGCCATGTTTTTTTATTTTAGCCTGTTCGTATCTTTGATATTCAATTGATCATAGTTTTTCCTTTGAGTCTTTTACATTTAAAGCCTCTTTCTCGTTTTTTCTTGATACCTAAAAATGTCTTGTGAATAAGAAATGACAATGATGAGTTCATAAAGTTGAAAACCAAATAGGATTTAAAAAGTACAAAAGAGTTGGATAAAAATATTATGACAAATCAATTGAGTGTTCAAAAATATATTGAATGGGTGAAAAATAAATTTAAAAAAATTGAGCTTTGGAAAAGATAAGTGTAAAAGCATAAAAGATTATGGGATGCAAGTAATGCCTACATGATGACCTGTTACATGACATTATAATTTTTACCATAATCCAGATACACTTTATCTTTACCTAAAGTTATAATAAAGAATAAAGAATTATTTGATCCTAGGTGAGACATAATTTGATGCACAAAAATAATTAATTAAAAAGGACAGATAAAACTTGCATAATTTTTTTCTTCAATACTTGGCATTCTAATCACAAGATTTTGAGTCAGTCTTGAATTGTACGATCTTTTCGAGTCTTAAAGTATGTGGACGTAATTGTTTAACTTGTCTATACATTATTTCTGCCGCATGCAATATAAGTGCACATAAATAAACATGTTTTCTGAGTGATTTATTATGAGTGAATACCTAGTGAGGATTGAAGTCGAGACATAGTTTTGATATAATTTTGCACTTTAAGTATTATGAGGCACAAGACTAATCCAAATGGCCGAGTCAACACATACACGCCAGATCCATTTTTTGTGGTGAAAATTTTGTGAAAAAAGCAGTTAGCAGAGATGATGTATGAATTCAATGTCGGGGGTGGTATCTTTTTAGTTTGATGCTTTGATCTTCTCAAAACAATATATATATGTGTGTGTGTGTGTGTGG
>JAOTRH010139644.1:0-13854 GCA_034768845.1 Heliamphora exappendiculata | reverse complement strand
TAAATCTTTAGTCAATCATTTGTAAATTAATATATATCTAAGGTTATTCAATTAATGCTAATAAAAAAATTAAAGAAGTAACAATGGTGTGAGAAAAAAAAACATAAGTATTTGCAATGGTAAATAAGAGCAAAAAATTATAACATGTAAGCCCCTACCAGCGAAACACACTCAAAAAATAATAATAATAAAAATAAAGCACTGTGTACACATTTATAAAAAAAAAAGACCGAGTCGAAACTGTCTCCTGATGGGAATCATTGAATAACTAATATAATTTAATATTACTACCATTTATTCTGTTCCACCCTATAAATCATTTAATCTAATATAATATTTGTCCAATTCTTTCACTAATAATCTAACAATCAAATGAGCCTATAATGCTCTATGTCACCCTAATTATATTAAAATTAAAATAGTGCTTATTTTCTTGTTTGCACCGAAAATCCGATAATATTATGTACGTACACATATTTTTAACCATAGATCAACTACAAAATTTAAACATTGGGCACTTATTTGCGTTGAAATCGACAACACTTATAGATTTAAGTGTAAATAAATGGCTATGATCCAATTTATGTAACTTTGGTGATTTAAAAGTCTTGTTGTTTTAAACATTTTTTTCCTAGAATTTTAAATTATCAAGTTAGCGTTTCACTCTTTACCCGTCACCATTTTTTTATTTGATCTTATTGTTACTCACTCCTCTACCATCACGAATTTTTTATTTTATTTTATTTTATTATTACGCATAACAAAGACGACCTTTTCTTCTACCAAAAAAAAGTCATATAGTTCCTTTTCTTCTACCTTTTTAACTTGTCTTTATTATGGGAAGTGTGTTAGTACGAAAAAAATAATATGAAAATCACTTCCAAAAAAAAATATATCGGGTTTATATGTAAGACTAATAAAAACAAATAAATAAAATATAATATACTAGAATACATTATTATGGAAAACAATCCACTTTCATTTCATTTCTTCTCAAAATATTATTAAAAAAATGAAATATACAATTGGCCCCGTTATTGGAATAATTGCTTATTTATTTATTTTTATTTTTAGTATTTTTTTTTATCAATTGTTTAGTTAAAACTATTATACTTTAAGACTTCTCTATTTGAGAAGAGTTGAGAAAGTACAATAAATTAATTAAGATATAAAAAAAATTAAAAAATAAAATAAATAAGTCAAAATAAATCAATATGTCAATAAGACAAATTTTATGTCGTTTATTTTCGTTTTTAATTAATTTATTTTTATTTTTTTATCAGCAATTTTTATTTTTTCAATTAATCTAATTAATATGGTTCAGAAAAATAAAAAAAATTAGACAAAAAATAAAAACAATTAAAAATAACAAAAATAAATAATATTAACGAAATTTAGCCCGGGCAAATTAAGACTAACTTTTTATGACAAATATCTCACTTTCGTTTCATTTATTCCTGAAATCTACGCAGGCACGCCAGAATTCATCACTACGTATTCGTTGACCCAAGCAGCTTCTATAAACAGTTCGTCGGAGCAAAGGCAAGTGGTTTACTTACACTTCCATGACTCATTCCCTGATCCATTTCGATAAATTGAACTCCACCAAAGGAAAAACGATACCCACCCAGAGATTGAAAAGTTCTGATCACCTACGATGGTGCCCTCCTCCTCCTCCTCCTCCTCCATCATCATCTCCAGAGCCCTCTTCTATCTCTGCACCCTTTGCTTTCTTGGCCTCACCACCAAAGCTGCCCCAGGTTTGCTTTATAACTATTGCCCCTCAAACGGACTCAATTACGCTCCTAACAGCGCCTACCAGAACAACCTCAACACCCTCCTCACTTCCCTCTCCTCCAACTCCAACACCACCTCTGGGTTTTACAACTTCACCGCCGGCACCGCCGCCCCCGACGTAGCTTACGGCCTCTTCCTATGCCGGGGCGATGTCTCAGCCGCCGATTGTCAGGAGTGTGTGTGGGTTGCCACCGCGGATGCAATCAAATATTGCCCCAGCTCGATGGTGGCCACGATTTGGTACGACCTATGCATGCTCCGGTATTCAAACCAGTCCATCTTCTCCATTTCGGATTCGTCATTTGCGCTACTTATGTGGAGTCCCACGAACATGACAGGGGTAACCAGGTCTCAAATGAACTATGCCTTGGAAGTGGTTCTGGATGACATAATTACTAGGGCTTCGGAGAGTCCGCCGTTGTCCGGTAAGAAGTTCGCGACTAGAGAATACAACTTGCCGAACTCTCAGACGATGTATGCTCTAGGGCAATGCACGCCAGACTTAACTACTTCCGACTGCGATGCGTGCCTCCGAGACCGAAATAATGTCTCAAATTTTCCTGATTGCTGTTTGGCGTATAATGGTGCCAGAGTTCTGTTTCCAAGCTGTAATCTCAGGTACGAGATCAACCCGTTTTACAACGCCACCGCCGTCGGCAGTCCACCGCCTCTTTCACCAGTCCCTCCTCCTCCCGCGCCTTCACCGGTGGTTCCTTCTCCTCCCCCGCCTCCTACAGGTTCTGGTAAAATCTCCAAAACAAAAGACATACCTGAAAAAAAAAATTTAAATTATTTTATATGCAGTGAAATGAAAATAGCGTCGGCCATTGATTTATTTTAAATTTAAATAATCACAAATAAGAATAAAAATAAATCAATCACACAAATTAGTGATTTGCAATTTGTTACATGAAATACCCCAACTCAGATAAAAATCACTGGACTAATACAAGTATAGGTAAATCAAGCACTATACCAATGAATCTTTACAGGATCACTAAAAGATTACAGTCGAATTCTCAACCTAAATGTCTTAAGTCTTGCTTGCCGAATCTAGTACACCATTTCCTGTACTTGATTACCGCCACACTAAATACTCAGTGCTTCTTCAAAGTATCGAATTCTCAATACTTTTTTTCGACGGAATCCATTGCCGGCAAACTTAGAAATCCAACTTAGTCGAACGTGAATGATATTCGTAATTTGGAAACTCGAATGTCATTTTAGATATTCTTTAAAGCTCTTATTTTATGTTCTAAAGATCTATTTTCGAGTCAAAGGTACGCTTCTTTATATAGACATATAATTCTTGCAGTTTGAGTTTCAATTGAATTAAAATTGTTAGGGGTTCACTCGAGCAAACTTGGGACCGCTCGAGTGGTCATGTAACAGATTGCATTTTATTTTATCTTCTCTTGCACGAACTTGCTTGAATAGTTTGTACTCTTGGTTTCATCACTTGTACTTAGTCTTCTAATTTATTAGGATTTTTATTAAGGATTCACAGTGCTTCTAGGTTTTTCTAAATAATTAGATACTATATACTTACCCTTATCCAACCAAAAGTCCTAAACAAATTAGGATTTTTGACTTCAAATATAACTCAATATATCAAATATAATTAAATTGAATTTTATCTAAGGAGTTGTCAAATACCATTAGAACTCTTAAAACCTAACAATCTCACCTTTTAATAATTCTACGACAAAGTACAAACTAAAACCAAGCAATCCATAACATGTGGTTAATTGAGTTGTATACCTGTAATATGCAAAATAAACACTAAACAAATATCACGTGCAAAACATGTGCGGTATAAAATAATAATAATAATAATAATAATAATAATAATAATAATATCCAAGATGTTTTCCTTATTTCTCCCCCTTAGCATAAGACTCAAAGAAAAAAGAAAAAAAATAACCAATATTTTTTTCTTAACAACATATCTCTCGTCCTTTTTGTCTCGAATTGACAAACAAAAAAATACTAAGAAACATGGCAGCTGACTCAATTTTTTGAACCAATTTTAATTTTAATTTTTTTATTTAAAAAAATAATAGCTAAAATTTTTTTAATTATGCCAATTTTTTGAACCTCACTAGTATTCATGTAAAAATAATACAAATCAAATAATGTCAAAAGAATATGTAAATCGAACTCTGTGTATGAAACTAAAATTAAATTCATAACAATTTATTGCAAAATGACAAAATTCATGAAAATAACCAAGTAATTGTCTGTGTTTGCTCTCAAAATTTATTAATTATAAGTTCAATCTAAGTTGTGATCGATGTTTCTAAATCACATTTAAAAATTTAAAATTATTATACATCCGAAGTCAAATCGGATAAGTTCTAAATGTATATCTGTTGAAAAAAGACAAATACTATCAATCGAAAAGAATTTATATATATTGCATTCTTTTTTTTTTTCGCTTTCATTGGCGGCTTTCACTCACTAATGCGAACAAAAAGACACGGTTCATATAGGTAGTCATTTTTATAAATATTATATTTTTCGCTTTCACCGGCGGCTTTCACATTAATGCGAACAAAAAAATAAGATTCGTTTAGGTAGTTATTTTTACAAGTATTATATTTTTCGCTTTTACCGGCAGCTTCAACACTAATGCGAACAAAAAAACACAATTCGTATAGTAAACCATTTTCACAAGCATTATATTTTTTTATACCATATTCTGATTGAGAGAGGAGCAGTAGATAGACATATCAGATGGGGTGGTTGTAGACATCAATATCAACACAAAGATTCTACTACCATAATCAATTCAACATGTGATTCTTAAGAAAATTTGAGAAACATTCATAGAAAAACTTGATCACATGTTCAAAGAACTTTTACTAATAAAATGAAGTGTGCTTAAATTATATAAGATTTGTAATCATGAAAATCACTATTTTTAATCAAGTGTAACGATATAAATTTTAGAAAAACACACGAGTTCATTTTTTTAAAAGAAATTAAAACATCATCATATAAAATTAAACACAAAACTGGGATGCCATTCAATCAACATAATTAAAAAAAAAATTTGGATTTTTTGAAAAAAATTTATTTGTTTATTTGTTTATTTTTATTTTAAAAAAGTATGCATCACATGATTAGATCTAATTCTTCAGAATTTCTAGAAACATCTAAAGAATTTTTAACAAAATATATACATGATGCAAATATGATTTTCTAACCCAAACTACCCCTGCTCTAGGTATGGATAACACGGGTACCTTGGGTTTCTGACCAAAACTTGCTTTATGTCAATTGACAGCTCGAGCGCTCCCCTGGCCATGAGCGAGTTCTTGTACTGTCCTGACTTGGTTGTACAGTTTTTCATTTTTTCTTTTATGTTGACAAAAAGATTGAGATTGTAGCTTTTTACAATGGGATCTAGTATGTCCCAATTGTCCATAATGATGACAAATAAGGATAAATTTTTTAAAGTTATTTGACTTTGATGAATATTTTTTAAGAAAATTTCCTGAAGATTGACTCTTGAATTCAACAGAATTTTTTGAAAAATTTTGACTAAATTTTTTTGAAACATTCACTTATTTCATAAAATTGATTTTACCTAAACTTTTTGGAATATGTTATGGTTGGACAACTGGTTTTTGAAAGATAGGTGTGGCGGTGACAGATTTAACAAATTTAAACTTACCTACAAAATTTGAAGATGAAGTTTCACCAGTATATCTTAGCTCAGCTCGATCATTTGCTACCTTTTGCACATTCAAAATAATTTTCAAACTTTTGAACCTGCATGAAACTTTTTGAGAGTAGCATTAGAAGTATCAAGATCGCATTATAATTTTATTACCCTAGTCTCAGGAAATTTATTTAATTCGACATTATTATGCAAATTCTTCTCCAGATTAACGATTTTATCTTTATAATATTTGCATTTTCAGTCAAATCATTTTTCTTTTTTTCAGTAGCAATTAATTTTTTAGATAAGATGACTTTTTAAATTTTTAATTAACTGACCTATGATTAAGTTTCTAACAAATCATGCTTCAAATTGTTTATTTCCTTTTTAAGCAATTTTACTTTTTATAACCAATTTTAAATTTAATCTTGCCAACTTAAAATTTTCTTAGTACAATTTATCATATGCATGTTGAAGAAACTCATAATTTTCAAGCTCACAATTAGATTTATTTTTTGAATCACTTGAGTAAGTTTGTGAACACACCGAATATAGGAATAAAACACATAGATGAACTAAAAGTACTCATGTTCTCTTCCTCAAGCAAATTCATGACTGACGCATGTCAAGATCTCACTCAAAAATATTTTTAGTCAAAAATATTATAATTTTTTAATAAAAAATATTATGATTTTTTATCAAAAAATGTTATAACTTTTTTAATCAAAAATTATTAAAATTATTTTTGAAAAAAATGAGTAAGCCTGCACTGATACCAATTGAAAAAAAAATATTTGAATTATTTTATTTCCGGCGGAATGGGAATAGCATCAGCCATTGATTTATTTTAGATTTAGACAATTACAAGTAATAATAAAAATAAACCAATCACACAAATTAGAGGCTCGTGATTTTTTATGTGGAAAGCCCCAACTCGGGTAAAAATCACGGGACTAATCTAAGTCCAGATAAATCAAGTACTATACCAATGAATATTTACACGACCACTTACAGACTCCAGTCGAATCCTCAACCTAAACGCTTTTAACCTCGCTTGTCGAATTCATGTGCACCGTTTCCCGTGCTTGATTACCACCACACTGAATAATTAGTGTTTCTTGAAAGTATCGAATCCTCAATATTTTTTCATTACGGAATCCATCGTCGAAAAACTTAGAAATCCATTTAAGTTGAACACGAATGATATTCATAATTTAAAAACTCGAATGTAATTTCAGATATTTTTTAAAACTCGCGTTTTATGTTCTGAAGATCTATTTTCGAATTGAAGGTACGCCCCTTTATATAGACATATAATCCCCACAGTTTGAGTTTTAATTGAAATAAAGCTGTCAGGGGTTCGCTTGAGCAAACTTGGGACCGCTTGAACGGTCATGTAGCAGATTGCATTCTATCTTATCTTTTCTTACACGAACCTACTTGAATAGCTTGTACTCTTGACTTTATCACTTGTACTTGAGTCAGCTGATTTATTAGAATTCTAATTAAGGATTCCTAATGCTTCTAGGTTTTCCTAAACAATTAGAACACTATAAACCTATCCTTATCTAACCAAGAGTCTTAAACAAACTAGGATTTTTGACTTCAAATACAACTCAATATATCAAATACAATTAAATTAGATTTTGTTTAAGGAATTGTCAAATACCATTAGAACTCTAAAAACCTAGCAATACCCATCATTCATCACTAATCTCATGTCCACTACACCATGAATTTTGATTTTAATTTTAAAGTTTTGGCACTCTGATTTGTTTCCTAACTATGATATGCTATATTCAAATCTTTTTTGATGCAGAAAATGGAGGAATCTCATCCCTTCTACTCGTTGCCATTATTGTCTCGATTGGTATTTCTATTTTGCTTTTCATCACAGGCTTCTGTTTCCTTAGGAGGAGAGCAAAAAAGAAATATGACACTCTTCATCAAGATACTAGTAAGACAAATAAACTAACAAAGAGAGGAGGGGTGAAAATGATAGACTTTTCCCCGTCTTCTTTTGTTTAAAACATCTTATTCGACATTGGTAGAGAAATAAATTCAATATATTTTTGTCTTGATTTGACCAGTAAAGGATGAAATCTTAAATGTGAAGTCCTTACTATATGATTTGGATACAATTCAAGCTGCCACAAACAACTTCTCTGATGACAACAAAATTGGTGAAGGTGGATTTGGTCCCGTTTACAAGGTAGAATAATGCATCTAATTGTACTTGATTTATATAATGTTATTTACAATTATTTGAAAAAAGTACAAATAAACCAAATTTGAGTAGAAAATTTTAATGAATGTCTTATCTTCTCAGGGTAGACTTCCCAATGGAGAAGAGATAGCTGTGAAGAGGCTATCTCAAAGCTCAGGTCAAGGAGCAATTGAATTCAAGAATGAGCTTGTATTGGTAGCCAAACTTCAACATAAGGGTCTAGTGAGATTATTGGGATTTTGCTTGGAAGGAGAAGAAAAAATACTTGTCTATGAATTTGTGCCCAACAAAAGCCTTGATTACTTCTTATTCGGTTGGTGAACATGAACTTTTTTTTATTTATGCTAATGTTTAATTTTGTTTAGATTCATAATAATACATGATTTTCGTAAGTGTATATTCTCCAAATTTAATATGGAATTGACTTGTCAAGTGCTCGCATAGATGAAAAATCCATAAATAATATGGGTAAGTATTTTTGCATATATATATATATATATAATATGGGTAAGTATTTTTACATGGAATTGACTTGTCAAGTGCTCGCATATATATATGTGTGTGTGTGTGTGTAACCCCTTTTATGCAATCATGTGCTTGTGTGAAACCCCTTTTCAAATACTTTAATATAGGACATTGAGACATAACATGCCTAAGTCTAATTCGTCATTGCCAACTTGAATATTTGTTCTGATCAATGTGTAGATCCACAACAACAAGTGAAGTTGGATTGGTCAAGACGCTACAATATAATTGGAGGGATAGCTCGGGGGATGGTTTATCTTCATGAAGATTCCCGACTTAGAATTATACATCGTGATCTCAAAGCAAGCAATATTTTATTAGACGGGGATATGAATCCAAAAATTTCAGATTTTGGCATGGCGAGAATCTTCAAAATAGATCAAACTGAAGAAAATACAAGTCGAGTCGTTGGAACATTGTAAGTTTTGTGTCCATTATTAATTGGTTCACCCTTTATGCACTCTATAAATGGCATTTTATGTTCTCCATGGTTTTATGTCTGATTGATCAAAAAAGAGCAATAAATAGAGTTTCATTAACGCTGGTTTCTTATTCTATTATTAAACTAATGGTGCTTGCTTAATTACAGTGGTTACATGTCACCAGAATATGTAATGCATGGGCAATTTTCTACCAAGTCTGATGTGTTTAGCTTCGGTGTCTTAGTTCTAGAGATCATTACTGGCAAGAAGAATAATAGGTGTTTTGACCAATCAAACTTTACTGAGGACATTTTGAGCTATGTAAGTGACAACCACTCATGATCCATTATAATTAATATATATAATCTTCATTCTAGCTCATTGCATATATATATAGATCGTCACACCCAAATTTCACATTTCATGAATTTTTCTTACAGGCTTGGAGACTCTGGAGGGATGAAACACCCTTGAATTTGATGGATCCAACTTTGGATGGGTCTTATTCAAGAAATGAAGTCATTAGATGCATCCACATTGCGTTATTGTGTGTTCAAGAAAACCCAGATGAGAGGCCCTCCATGCCAATGGTAGTTTTGATGCTCAATAACTACTTTATTTCTATGCCACTTCCTCAACATCCAGCGTTCTTTACTCATAGAAGAACACAATCAAACACATCAAGAAATCAAGAGTCAGATCAGTTTACAAGCAAGTTAATTTCATTATCAGTTAATGAAATATCGACCACAGAACTCGACCCTAGATAATTTTAGAAATGCTAAAAACCCATACAATTTTTTAAAATTTTAACTAATTTTTTGATTTTTTTATCAAACAGACAATTTTAACTTTTTAATATTTTTAATTGAAAAATTAAAAAATCAAAGTTGACCATCAGTAACTAAGATTCTTCGAAGAGCCTTTCGAACGACGGAACAAGTCTCTTGCGTGTTGAGACAAAGTCACAGCCAAACAATTGAAAAGTCTATGCAATTATGATATAATGTATCAAATAGAACAGGTTCTGCACAATATTGGCCACTTGGCCACTTGGTAATTGCACGTGCCCTTGTCGTCAGGATGTTGGCAAATTATTAAATATTTTTGAATTATTATATAGATAATGTTATATTATATTTTTTATAAATAAATAATTATAACTTATATAATATAAATTATTTTTTATTTTTTTAACTACTCATTATAATACCACACATGATTTTTCAAGAGCACCGAATAATTTCTCAATGATGTTGGGGTTATTCTTTTATTTTACTAGGACTTTGAGTAGTCGGTAAATAAATGCCTCATTTGGTAATTAATTTTAAATTAGATTTATTGCCTTCTATTTAATTATTTTTAGTTTTTTTTTGTCTTTTTATTGATTAACCAAAAATGCTTTTACATGTTTCTTAAAAATTTCATAACTTTTATTATATATATTTATTTTTGTAAAAGTTATATTTTAAAATCTAGTGAAAATCTATCAAATTTTAAAAAAATTTATAACACTTCTTTCTCACTTAAAATTTTTTGAATTTTTATTTTTTTGGCTTAAAATAACTTTAAGCCAAAAAAATTTTCACTTATTGCCTTCTAATTTTAATTCACCCCATTCACCCACTTTTTTACTTATTTGGCTTAAAATTACTTTAATCAAAAAATTTAACTTAAAATCAGATTACCAAATAAACTAAAAATATACATGTACTTGCAGAATATTAAAGCCAAACAAATCTTTATTAAAGAGTCAAAAATCAGATGGTGGTTAATTAATTACGACATTTCTTAGTTTAAAATAATTGTTCTATCACGATGAGAAATATTTTTTTTATCCAAGAGTGGAATTCTGAAAATTGAATATCAAAAGTTGACCATAAACTATCAAATTTACTAAAATGCCCTTATGACACTACAAGAAAATACCTTTTCCGTCGGCAACAGTTATTTTTAGTCGCTAAAAACCTTTGCCGACTAAAGTTTTTGGTCGCCATTGTCGTCGGCAAAGGACTGTCAGCAAAGACCTTCGTCGACCAAAATCACGGTGGTCGCCAAAGATCTCGGAGTTTTCCCGACTAATACTATAGTCGGCAATGTATACTTTTAACGACGAACATGATTAGTCGCTAAAACAATTTGGTCGGTAAAGAAGAGACATTGGTGACCAATTCTTCAGTCGGCAAAGTGCAGGGACCTTTGCCAACCAAACTATTAGGTCGGCGGAAGGTGTTATTGGCGACCAAATTATGTCGTCGGTAAAAACCTTTAAATTTTTTGAATGCCTTTCGCCGACAAGCCATTTGGTCGGCAAAGGTGTTTTGGAGACCAAAATAGTGTCGTCGGCAAAAACTTTTAAATTTTTTTAATGTCTTTCACCGACAAACCCATTTGGTCGGCAAATGTGTTTTGCCGACTAAATTATTTAGTCGCCAAGAATTATTTTCCACAATATAATATTTTGGTTGGAAAAAAATTGACAACGATAATAATAATAATAATTATTATTATTATTAATATTATTATTCATAACTCTATTGAAAAAGTACTAACTAATACAAATAATTATCAATTCACGAACAAAGCCTGTGATCCATATACAAATAAATTTACAATAAATTTTCTGTGAACTCACAGCCTAGAGAATCTAATGTTCCTCAAGAAATCAGATTTTTCTTTAACCCTGAACATGCCTGACATTCTCTAAAGTTCATACAACCCCGTCAAACATCCTAATTTTGACTGTACCAATTCCAACTGACTGACACACTGAGTTATTCTCCATTAGAACTGTACTCCCGTTGCAAGACTTATATGAATGAAAATATTCTCCGACTGAACACATATGGTATGAGCATCTTGAATCTAAAATTCATGACTCTGATAGAAATCTTAAATATGAGGAAACTGAGAGTACTTCACCTTCTGACGATTCTTCAACAAGACTGACGGTTTTTGTAGTCCCTTTACCCTTCTTCTTTTTCTCCAGATGCTGTTTCAATTTTTGGCACTAGCTCTTGTAATTACCAGTTTTGTGGCAATAGAAACACTCCACATCCCTTCTTGCACGTGACTTAGACCGAGATCTGCCACTGTTGGAACCCTGTTCACCTTATCTACCCATTTCTCTGCTTGACTTAGACTAAGCCATCAGCACACCTTTTGCATCAGATTCGTTGTCCCTTTTCATCTTCTCATGCGACAAAAGAGCCCCGAACCTCTTCTAACTCTAGAGTATCATCTTCGTACATCAAAGTTGTCACCAGATGATCAGAGGACGTTGAAAGCGATGCTAGGAGGAGGATCGTCTTATCCTCATCATCCACCTTTACTCCAAAATCGAATAACTGTGTGATGAGCATATTGTACGCATTCAAGTGTTTCAATAGTTTTATACCTTCTCACATCTGCAATTCATGCAGTTATTTTTTTAAGTACAAC
Source organism: Heliamphora exappendiculata (assembly GCA_034768845.1). Lineage (NCBI taxonomy): Eukaryota > Viridiplantae > Streptophyta > Magnoliopsida > Ericales > Sarraceniaceae > Heliamphora > Heliamphora exappendiculata. The sequence continues at coordinate 1,775 of JAOTRH010139644.1, read as the reverse complement.
TTGTTGGTCAGATTCTTCTTCATGTAGAGATCATTCAATTTCTGTCAGATCTCTTGGGTTGTCTCTACATCGAGCACATTATGAAAAATCTCGTCTCCTAAATTCAACCTAATCGAATTCGCAGCCTTGTAATCAAAGTCATCTCAATCATCATCGGTCATCTTCTCTAGCTTTTTCGCCATGCCGAGTAACCCCTTGGATATCCCTTGTTGGATCAATAGATCCTTTATTCGCCTCTGTCATTGGGAGAAATTATTCTTACCATTAAATTTTTCAACTTCGTATTTGATTCGTCATCCACATAAACCTCACTATTTTGAGTTTTGTTGGTCTCCTCACTATTTGTCAAGTGAAACTTGAAACCAGTAACAACATAACGTTTGAACCGCTTAGCTTCAGTGTTTGGGCCTCGAGCGAGCCATTTGATTTTATCAATAAAACGTTTTTTTCTTGTTTCGCCCATAACTGCTACCTGGTTATCTATAGATAAAATTTAACAAAAAATTATTGAGTTCTAAAAATAAATTATCATATTATAATTATTGTAATTAATAGTTAAAAATTACATATGATCGAAACCAATCACAAATTTTCTCCATATGAATCTTGTTAACAAGTTCATCAATTAAACGACGCGGACAATTTTCTCTCTTTATTTGCTCTTTGTGTTCTTTGCAAATACAAACTCGATTTGTGTTACTACTGCACATATTGAATTGAAGAAATTATACTTATAGATGGATAATATATCACATCCCCAAGTGTTACTTACATGCAAAATGCTACAATTTCATCATCGTTGAACATTACATAACGGTGTGCCTGTATCCACGACTTCTGATCAAGCTCAACATTCATTATTGCTCTAGTTGAATCTTTTACGTTTCTTACCGATCGATCGAATATTGTCTGAACAAATTCTAGATAGCGTGAACAAAATGTCAAGCATTCTTCTGCTATGTATCCTTCTGCAATAGAGCCCTTTGACATCCTTTATTACGAACATAAGACTAAAGTTATTATAGGTAGCTACATTTAAAAGATCTTAGTTATGCTTCAGTTAAATTGGATAATGATATGATATATATCAATAAACATAAATGGAAAATTTTACATCTCAATAGGGTACATTCAACGGTATTGAACTGGTCCAGCAATTCTAGCCTCGGTAGCCAAATGGATGACCAAATGCACTATAACAGTAAAGAAAATGGGGGAAATAGTCTCTCTAAGTTACATAAAGTCACTGTAATTCGAGACTCAAATTTCTCAAGCTCTTTCACTTTTAAGACTTTAGAGCTTAGCTCCCTAAAGTAACAAGATAATTTAATTAATGTTAAAATGACTTTCTTTTGCAATGTCCCTCTCAATGCTATTGGAATAAGTTGTTGCATCAAAATGTGACCATCATGACTCTTCAATCCTGTGATTTTACGTTGTTCAAGTTGAATACAACATGAAATATTAGAAGCATAACCATCTGGCACTTTATCCATTTCAAAACTTTTAAGAAATCATTTTTCTCTTTTGGTACCATTGAGAAGCAAGCTGGTAGCAAATATATTTTGTCAAAACCTACTTTTTGTGCATGAAGTTCATGTCTTATACCCATGGCTTACAAATCAAGACGAGCCTTTAAGTTATCCTTCGTCTTTCCTTCCATATTCAACAAAGTACCGTACACATTATCTGTTAGCTCAAGTGCTTCATTAATTAATTTTGATGATTTTAATATTTCATTTCCTATAAATAAATATCTTTAATTTGGATAATAT
>JAOTRH010139622.1:0-13855 GCA_034768845.1 Heliamphora exappendiculata | reverse complement strand
TATATTGAATTAAATATTTCGGTCCGATTCTGTTCAAAATTGGAACCGTAGCCTAATATTCGTAGTTTACGGTTTACATATTTTTAGAACCAGAACCAAACCAACTCAGAGTAAAACCGAACTAATCTGTACGGATTGATTCGATTTGAACCGATTCTTTAATTTTTTGATATTTTTGGACACCCCTAACAATAGATAATGGGTGAAAGTATATGAATATTGATAAGAAATATATTAATTTTTGTAAAATAATAAACCTTATTTTTGAAAGTATATTAATATTTTAAATATTTTATTTCTATTAAACAAAGAAGTGCTGTTCAATCGGCGACGATCGTTAGCAAAAACCTCTTTTAATAACACATCAAGAGCTCGATTGATAATTAATTTAAAAATTAATTTTTTTATTTTTCACGTTTTTAGCCAAAAAGATTAATTTGGTTCAAAGGAGGTTATTTGAAAAAAAAAATTAAATTTTTTTACTTTTTATTTAAATTTGATAATTTTGTCTTTCTATATATTTAATATTAACAATTATATTAAATATAATCGAGATCGATTCAATAAGATCTCGGTTAAAAATCGAGATCTGTTACAGTTAATATAGTAGTGGTGATGGTAAATAAACTATGAATGAAGAGTATTATTGTATTTTAAAAGTAATTAGAGTTTGAATAAAATATTTTAAAAATTAGTATTTTAATTTTATTTTTTTATTTTTTTATTTTTTTTTATTTTTTTGCCATAAAGTTAAATGTTTGCACTTGATGTACAATTTGGAATAACATCTAATGTCGAGGACACGTGGATACTTTCGAACTGCACGTTTGGGTTCAATATTTGTTTATTTTTATTTTTTAAATTTTTTTATTTTTTTATTTATTTTATTTATTTTTTAAAATTGTCTCGATAAGATGATCTCAAAAAGTAAATAATTTTAATCAAAAGATTAAAAAAATTTACTAAAAAAGAAAATAAATTAACATAAAATTTGACTTATTAATTTATTTTAACTTTATTTTGTTTATTTTGATTTTTTTGATTTTTTTATAAATATTTTGATCAATTTGTTTTTAAAAATTTTCGACTCGTCTTGATAAGAGAAGTCTAAAAATATAATAATTTAATTAAATAATAAAAAATTTCATTAAAAATAAAAATAAATAATATTAAATAAGCAAATAAATAATTATCATGGGCCAAAATATGATAATATAAGTCACTTGAAATCACTTGCTTAGAAAGAAGATTTATTTTAATTACTCTTTATATTATTTATCTTTTCTTGAATTTTATTTATTATTTATTTAAGACTTTTTTAGTTTTTCGATTGTTCTCATCTTGCCAAATTGAAAAAAAAAATTCTAAACAAAATATAAGATAGTTAACAAATAGTAAATCCAAATAGTCAAAATTCGCAAACAAAATAATAGTGAGTTTTTCAATTTTTTGGTCATTTTTTTTAAATTTTCAACTCTTTTGAACAAGAAAAAACGAAAATTTTCACAAAAATAAAAAATAAAAAATTACAAAAAAAATAAAAAACATACCAAATGTGTCGCCAAGTGTTTGTTTCTGCTTAAATTAAAATTATTATAATTCAATAATTTTTTTAAAAAAAATTCAATATGTATGTTTATATTTTGTTTTCTTATAGTTTTTTATTCTAAATCAATAAACAAAAATTATACTATTTTAAATTATAAATTTATAATCTTAACAAATATCTTTTACTTTTACTTAAAATTATAATCATATTATTTTAATTATAATTTATAATTTCAACATGAAGAAAAATTCATCCCTAAACCTTATTTTTTAGAGTAATTATTCAGTATTCTCATGATACTATATAACAAGTTCACGCGATATTTTTATCTAATATGGTAATAATATAATAATTTATTTTTATTTGTTAGTTAAACAACAAAGAATAATCCATATTATATAAATTATAATAATTTATTTATTAAAAATATTACATAACATCACTTGTATAGTGCTTTCCTATTAATTTGTCACTTTTGTTAGAGACCGTGCATACCACATTTACTAGCTCATGATGTTTGGTAAAAAAAATACCTTCTAATTTGTTTTTTTTGAAGGTTTTTTTTTCATATTTCTTAAACATTTTTAAAAAAAAAATTAGTTCAAATTTCTTACTTTTTTATTATTATGATGAAGAATTTAACAAGTATTTTGACTCAGGCTAAAATTTAAAAAATTACTAAGATCCCGTTTGGATATGGGCTAAGAAAAGAAAATGAGACTATTTAAAAATAAAATAATTATTTAATATTTTTAGAGTAATGCTAAATTTAAAATTACTAGATGATATATATTCACACGTTAAATAAAATAATAATAATAAAATAATAAATACTATTAAATACACTAATAATTATAAAATTAAAACACCACTTAAAATTACTTTAAGAGAATTAAATATTTGCTCATAAAAATAGTCTCATATATCTTATGTTTGTAAAACACTTAGATCAGATTTAGAAAAACCCCTACTAACTTAACATACTCCTTTGAGAGGACTATCCCAATCCCATATGGGTGGATTAGTTAATCTCAATACTATTTTAAATATTTTTATAAATAAAAAATTTTCATCGTACTAAATTTAGGTCCAAACAAATAATATATTATTTATATTTAAATTATTTTTTATAAACCAAACACATTTAATACAAAAATATATATATATATATATATTCAAGCATGATTGATAACTTTGGCTTTTTTGGCTAAAATTTCTAAAAAAATTAAGGTTACCCATTTAGCAAAAGAATAAAAAAGTTTAAAAGTTTAAAAGTTAAATCAAAATACAAATTTTTAAAATATTTTATACTCAAATTTTTACTATTTGTAACTTCATAACTTATTTACTATTATTACCAACTATATAGAATTGTTAATATTAAATAAATAAAAAGATAAAAAAATATCAATTTAAGAAAAAAAACAAAAAAGCAAACTTTACCTAAACAACTAAACTTTTAAAAAATTAACTTAAAAACTAAGTTACTAAATAATTTTTTTTTAATTCTAATTTAATTTTTTAATTAAAAACACAAAAAAATTAAAAAAAAAAAAGTAACTTTTAAACTAATTATCAAATCATAACCTAATAATCTAATTTATAATACATTAGGCATTAATAATTTAAATATCCTAATTATCGTGGGATAATAGTATTTTAACTAAACGAGGCCTAAGGATAAAAAAATCACAAAAAATTATAATAATAAAAAAAAACTTTTTTAACCAAACACATTAATTATAGGCCGACAAGACAATAAACACCTCGTGCCAAAATCCAAACAGAGCCTAACCTGTCCTGGGTTTCTCGTCACGCGACGCGCTTTGGTGTTCCCATACTCCCACACTCGCTTCCATCTTTACTCCTGGGGAGAAACCGACTTTCGCAAATTTAGGTCAAAACCAGGGGCTATAAATAACGACACGAATCCGTAACGCGATGCTTGTTGTTTGTGTTCCTATGCCAAAACCATCGCAAAATTTAGCTTACGTTTCGAACTCTGCGAGTTTCCTCTTTCGCGATCGCCTTCCGATTTCTAAATTTCCAAATTCTTCCGCCGATCGCACCATTTTTGCGCCTCTGATCGCTTTCTCTGAGCAGAAATCTCACTTCGCCGCCTGCCAATTCCTCTGCAAAACCAGTTAATTGAACTACTCTCTTCTTGTTCTTGGTTCAATTTCGAATACCTTTCTTTGATTTTCTTTCTTTTCTTTTCTTTTTTTGTTTGTTTGTTTTGTTTTGTTTTGTTTTGGGGTTGATTCAGTTTACGAAACTTGGTTCATAGGGGTGATGGTGTTGTTTTGCTAGCTTCAATTCTCTGGATGTTTGTTTTTGTCTTTTTTTTTTATTGAAATTTTCTGTTAGGTTTTGTGGAGTGGTAATGAGTAGTTGGAGAAGGCAAAAAAGTGATAATTACAGCCAAGAAGTTACAAGAACAAGATCACAGCACAGAAAGCCGCCTCTTGGTATGGATCTTTCTATTTTTTATAACTATTTTTAATGATTTTATGTATTGCGTTCTTCTTGTTTGATAATTTGGGGTGAGTATTTTTCTTGAAAGACGGTGTCTCGTTAATGGGTTTTTGGTATAAAAAAAAAAAGGTGGGTTTTCTTTGGATTCCTAAGGATTTATCTTGGATGCGATGACTCTTTTTTCTCTATTTTAAAAGTTCTTTTTACTTTAGGGTCCAAGAATGTTGAATTTTATACCTCAAATGTGAGAGTAGGTCTTGATTTTTTTTATTTTTTTATTTTTTTGTTGTTGATAGAATTGTATTTGTGCTTGTAGTTGATTGCCCTCTAATGCACTTAATTCCAGGTGACTAGGGATTAAGGCCTTTATCAGCTAAAGGTTCTTAAATTGGCTTGAATTCGAATATCGTTCACTAGATTCTTTTTCTTTTATCGGCTTTTCTTTCCCTCTAATTACCATTGCAGTTATGTGTTGTGGCAAGTTGAGGTGGGTTTCTTGATTTTCTTTTGATATTGTACCAAGGTTAATTAGTATGTGAAAATGTGGAAATTGAAGTTTGAAAATTTTGTAGTGTACAAGTACTTAGGCGAATTTAATTATTGAGGTTTCCTAAATTACGGCAATGTGGTTTCACACGTGCATTTCGGATAGAACATGTTGTAAACCCTTGCAAGGATATTAGGAAGCTCGTAACTGTCATATTTTTATTTCTGGTTTTGTGTGATTAAAGTATTTCTGGTTTTGTGTGATTAAAGGAAGATCTTGTTGATTGCATGGGAAATGACAATTAGAAATCATTGAAAACGGTCGGAAAATGACAGCTACACGCGATTCAAAAGTGGTAAATTACAAAAGAAACAGATTCTCATAAATTTCTTAATGGAGAAAGCAAGGAATGTTTTTTGTTAGGTACTTTGAAAACGAAAAGTACGTTGCATAGTTGTCAATTTATACCAGGAGATGGTGCCCCGGTGACAAGCCTGGGTTGTCGCCCATGCAATCGCCCATGCTTGTGGGCTTCCTTTCAGTTAATGGTTATTATTCTTGTTCAAATAGCTGCATAATATATATTGTTGTGCAGGATATTGGTGAAAGTTTAACATAAAAATGTGGGCTTGGTGGTTATATAGTGTATTTTCCACCATGTTGCCTATGCTCTTTCTGGCTTTATTTCGTGTGTTTCTTTTATATACATTATATATAATATAATGCAATGGATATGTAGCCTGAAATAATTCTGGATTGTTGGTTAGGTGGTGTGCTTTAGTCCACCCAAGAAACTCAAATCGAGCCTTGCTAACTTTGTTTTCTGACTATCCTACATTTCTTGAAGGTATTTTATTGTACATACATACATATACATATATATATATATGTATCTATATATATGTGGTATGAAATTAATTAATATAAAGAAAAACCTTGGAATAGTTGTTTGGTCATGTTTATATTCTACGCTTCACGATTGGGTTTGAAACTCCTTAGCACTCTTCCTTCTTTCTTACAACAGAGGAGCAACTTTTGGGTTCAGCTGCTCAAGCAGGCCTCAGCTTGGGCGCTCTGGGATGGCCAGCTTGCCTAGGCTCCCGTTCGCATGTCCGTAAGAACTATGGTACGGTGTATGATAAAATGTCTGCGTCTGGGTTTGAAGGATAAAACGATTCGCCTTGCAAACCACCACCGATGATAAGTATTGGACTGGGGTAGGTGGGATTGTTGTTGCTTTCGTAGCGCATTACAAGAAACAAATGTGAACAAGTCTCTGATTTGCTCATTTTCAACCATGAATCTTTCTGACTTCCTTCCATTCTTCTGTGTCAATCCTCATTTTTTTCTGGACATTGTTTTTGTCATTTCAATTCTAGATTACTAAGGATTTTTGGATTTGATTTATATCATTCCAATTCTGAAGTACTAAGAACTTTTGGACATTATTTGTTTGTTTCTATCACAAAGTACTGAGAATGCAGCAGAATAATGATGGCAAGACTAAAAGATTCACGATTGAACTGTTGTAAATTAAAAATTGGTGCATATTTGTTATGCGTATGGTTCTCATCCATTATGGCTGTAGTTTTCAGTTTGGACTAACCAATAAATATCCTAATTGGCCCACTGAGTTCTGCAATGAGAAATACTTTTAGGACCCGTTTCATTTTTCTTTTGGGTGGGGGTGGGTATAATTTTCATTCATTTCTAACTGTTGTTTCCTGCCAATATCTTCCACGGAAATTTTGCCGTTCAGTTTGGTGGGTTCAAAATGGCTGGTCTTGTTTCCTTTTGCTCTTTCAGATTGTTTCTCAGCACTTTTTCCCCTTGTCTGGCAACTGTAGTTTCCTTCACTAAATTTTATTCTGCATGTTTTCCTTCAGGTAGTTGGCAGCCAACCGTGCCTTCATGGGAAAAGAAGTTTTGCACTGTGATTGGTGCAGTTCCATGGAGAAAGGTCTTAGAAAACAAGAAGTTTATACACCTATACGACAACGTGTTAAAATGGAATGACTCTGCAGGTGAAGAGGCATTCATCAATGCTAAGAACCGTTTCTGGGCAGAGATAAATGGCCTACCGTGTGAAATATCATTGCCCGATCCAGATGTTTATATTGACAAGATAGATTGGAATTCCAAGGTCGATCCCGAGCTGCTATTGGACTTAGAACATGAATCTTTGGTACCTGCCGACCAAGAAAAAAGGGAGCAGGTTGTGATTATTGGTGAACCTCTCATCTCAAGTCACTTGTACTCTTCTACTGGCTGGGGAGATGCTGAAGATGACTTAAAGAAAAATGGTTCGTCCTTGGGAAATAAGGGAAATCCATGGGAGGAGCTCAATTATGCTCAGTCTAATAGGGCTGATAGGCAAAATGGATGGGAAAATGATTGTAATGATTTGTGGTGCAGGAATGAGGGTACTGGAGCCGTAGAAGACAGCGGATGGGAAGATGGCTGGAATAGATCTTGGGGTTTGAATCAGTGGGAGAATAATAATTACGAAACTGAAAATTTCAAAGATGGAAGAACTGCAGGAAATTCTGGGGGGGAGCAAAGTTATGCTCAGACTGGATGGGGAAACAATTTTAATGATTCATGGTGCAGGAATCAGGGTACTGGGGCCGTGAAAGACGGTGAATGGGAAGATGGTTGGAATAGATCCTGGGGTTTGAACCAGTGGGAGACTAATAACTACGAAACTGAAAATTTCAAAGATGGAAGAACTGCAGGAAATTCACGGGGGGAGCAAAATTATGCTCAGAATGGATGGGAAAACGACAATTATAACAATTCTTGCTGCAGGAATTGGGGTACTGGAGCCGTGAAAGACAGTGGATGGGAAGATGGTTGGAATAATTCATGGAGTTTGAATCAGTGGGAGAATAATAATTCCAAATCTGATAATTTGAAAGATGGAAGAACTGCTAGAGTTTGGGAACCATGCGATGCCAATAATAGGAATCGAGAGAACACTAGTCAGTACATGTCAAGGTACAAAACCTGGAGGTTTCATGGCAATGACAGTGTAAATAACCGTGAACGGAGAAATGGGAAGGGAAGGAAGAGGGGGAATCTTGTTTACAAACGCCCATCTATGGATAATATGGATAATATGATTTCGTCAAGGCAGTGGAACTTTACGAATTCATGCGCACCTGTCGACCGTCACGGATCGGCCAATCCCGGGAATCGGTGGAACTGGGACAAACCGGTTTCTTGAATGTGAGAGAAATAATATGTTATTTGGTTCATTCTATTATATACTTTATATTCTTCTTCTGCATCTTAAAAAAATGGTATGTTATACCAAATAGGCGGCGTCTCTCGTGTTTAGTTATGCTATAATTTTGTAGTTTTGGCTAGGAAGAGTTTCCTCATCCAAGATTTTGAGCATGTTCTGCAATATTTGGGGGAGGATGTTTTGCTTTTGCATCTTTGTTGATCCATAAAGAGAGGGGTTGTGTTCTTGCCTATTAGTCTATTGAATCATTTACAAGTCCTTTGAAGAATGTAAGCTTCTTTCTCATCATGTAACTTGTATAGTATGTGGCTGAAGTAGTGGTTTTCCATTTTTTTTCTCTCTCCTATGATCTGTGAATGATGGTGTTTCATTTGTTGATTTTTCAATGTTATGATATATGCACATACAAAACCGAATACGCTCTCACACTCACATGGGGTGGGTTCTATAAAATTGTGGGATCCATCCCATATGCGAGCCTCTGCCCGGTTGTGTGTTTTGTACATTTGCACATAGCACTTCTTGATTTTCATTCATGGTCATGTCATTGTTCATTGTACACCTTTGTACATTTTAGTTTTTAGGTCAAGTAAAAGGGAGTTATTAAATGCACACAGTTTTGCTTAGTACACTTTCAGCACGGACTGAGACACTTGTATATGGTGCATAAAATTATTGTATTGTCAAGTGTACTCAACACTTGTATATGATGCATAAAATAATTGTACTGTCAAATGTGCCAAGTCAAAAGGTGTATTTTGAAGCTTCCTAAGTAAAAGGCAATCCTGCAGGCGACTTGGTGCTTATTTGGTAACTCAGCTTAATGTAAGGTTTTTTTGCTTAAAATTGTGTTTTTTAATACGTTTTGTCACCATTTTGTGGAAAATCATTACGTATGAATATGTTTGATACTTGTGACTTGATTTGTGAATAGTATTTTCCCTCCAAAAAAAAGCATGTTTTTTAACCAAAACACAATATTTTGTTTGTGAATGAGCAAAATATTGAGAAATTGTACATATGTAAAATCATAATTAGTGATACAGGTTTTTTCTACATGAAAAGAGAATCTTTTGTTACAATAGAAGGAGAATAGAAGGAGAAGTGACGAGAATTATTTAAGTATCGAAGTGAATTTGTTTTATAAAAAGAATATATCAATGAATTTCTATGAAAGGCACTTAAAATGAAAAAAGTAAGTTTGTGTTTGGATTAGTTTTTTTTATAGGTTTTTTGATTTTTTGATTTTTTTTATAGAAAAATTTAAATGTTAAAATATGGTAAAAAAGCCAATTGAGGTCAAATTAGTGAATTTTTTTTAAAATTTTTTTTAAAAAATTAGATCAAACATAGGTTAAAATTGGTTTTAAAAAAACTTGTAAATGACTTAAAAGCTCATAGGCTAAAGTTGGTTAAAATTTTTTTGTAAAAGACTTAAAAGCTCAAAGTTTATTTCTTATAGTAACTCTGAGCGTACAAAATATATAAGGCTATTAGCAAAACGATTTTAAGTCAAAGAAATTATAATTTTTTCTTCCCATAATTTCATATTTAATATAAATTTTGTTTGATAAATTTAGATGAGTATGTTTTAAAAATATTTTTTTTATAAAATATGGATATGTATAATTAAACTATAAAAGTTATGGTATTTTAAAAAATGCATAAATGTATTTTTTGTTAACAAGCAAAAAAATAAAAAAAAGTTAAAAGATTGTACAAGTATTTGGTCCCATTACTCAGATTTTTGAAAATGAAGTCTCATTTTTTTAATCTAAAAATTTATCACGACCTATTTGTCCTTATTTATAAATAGAGTTTTATTTACTAGAATTTTGGTCAATAAATTTTAAAATTCTGTAACTTTCAATACATAAATTTATTTTTAATAAATTAATATTTTGAAACTTAGTCTTTGATTCTTATTAAACAAAATTAATATTGAATATAAAATTATATAAAATAATAAAACCTAAAAATGATCATTTTTCTTCTTTTAAAATAAAAAATTTTAGTTTAGAAAAAAGTAAGAAATTTATCTATTTTTCTTTATTTTTTTCAACTTCATGATTAATTTTTCATTTTTTAAATTGAAGAAAAAATAAATTTCAATTTAAAATGTTCAATTTTAGAACTAATTTCTCAATTTTAAAAATGAGAAAAATTTTAATTTTAAACTAGGAAATTTCTAAATGACTACAATTATTTTGATTTATAAAGGAGCAAAAATTATTTCTATTTAATTTAAGAATAACGAAACGTAGTTAATAGTAAAATAATTAATACTAATTATCTAAATTGAATTGAGGGTATATTAGGTGCATAAAAATATAATAGGACTTGAATTTGTTAAAAAAGACATAAAACTGATTCTTTTTTGATTTTTATATATAAGATTTTCTTCAAAAAAATTCCTAAACAAAGAGGCTAAAACTTTTAAGTTGTCAAACAAAGAGAGCATGATTTCTTTTGACTTTAAACTAAATACTTTAAGTTGGCAACCAAACCAAACGAAGCCTTAATTAATAATTTGAGACTTCCCTTTACCAATAATAAGTGGGTGTTTGGCTTGCAACTTTAAACTGGTTGTTTTGCTTTTTAGTGAAGCAAAAGCTATATTGGGGGAGATAAAATTCCTAGATCATATCTTTAAATAATATAGAGTTGTGATATATAATAGTTTTTTTTTAAAAAAATAAAAATAATTTTATAATATAATCAGAAAATTATTTATAAAAAAAGATTTTTACTCTATAAATAGGTACGTGATCACACGCTTATAGTGATATTATATTTTTTTTTATCATAATTGTGACGGATTTAAGTGTCGAAGTATTTTCAGCCAATCACTGGTTGAATCATTAACGGTGCTTCCTTATGATAGGAATTTAGAGTTTGGCTTGATTCGTATTTTTCCCTCTGCATATATATATATATATATATATATATATATGTATATATATTCTTTTCATTTTCTAAGAAAACTAGTTCATTTTAACTTGTGAACTGTTTGGCAAGAAAAAAGTAGCTTAAAGTGGGGTTTACACAGGACTAGCTTCTTCCATCGCCGTGGCTTTCACGTTACTGCACTTGCCATTTTTCTAGGTTGCTCCATTAATACATAGCTCCTTTCCACAAAGAGATATTTCTTAGTTCTTGTAAATTAGTGCTACTACAGGTGGTATAAATGTGAGAGACACTAGGACCACATTCTAGGCCCTTTTTGGCTTATTTAAAAAGTTGATTTTTTATTAAAAAGTTAATTTTTATACTATACCGTTTGGTTTTTTAAAAAAAATTTAACTCCTTTTTAAAATATTTTTTCAATAAAAAAAATATGCACATTTACATACACAATATCTTGAATAAAATGACTACAATAGTCTTAATTAAAGATAGCTACTGCTATCAATAATGAAAGAAGTTGTGCTAATATTATAAATACTACAACTTAAAAATAAAAAAGTAATGACATATTACACATTTTAACAAAAAATAAAAAAGAAAAAAATTTCCGTTAAAAAACTATCTCAAACATTCAAACTTATTTTCTTCTTTTTTTTTTTCTAAAAAATTTAAACTTCTTAAAAATTAAGCATTTTAGATATTTCCAAACAATATCTTACGCTCCGTTCTTTTTAACTGTTAACATAAGATATTTAAACATTTTTTGTAAAATATTTTATCTATTTTTTTATTTAATTTAATAAAAATAATATAAAATATATTTTCGGTAAAATAATTTACATCATAAAACCAAAAGTAGTGGTGGTGGTGATGCGGCGGTGGTTGTGGTGGAGATAGCAGCGACGGTAGTGGTAGGGTGACGGAGCTCGTGAAAATAGTAGCGTTGGTAATTTTTTTAAGGAGAGTCCTTAAACCAAACGAGCTTTAAGTGAGTTATTTTTTTATCTTTAATCTATTAAAAAAAATGAGTTAAAATTATTTTACTCGAAGTAAGTTATTTTTTTTGTAAAATATTTCTTTATACAACATTAATTTTGCCAAAATTTAGAATAATTATGATTTTCACAATATTACAATATAATGCAGAAAAGTAAATTAACATGCCAAACTCATTATTGTTTGTGGCTTCAAGAACACCACTTTTTGGATGTTGATAGAATAATAGTTTCTCTTTTATCCCTTTTTGTTTATGAAATATTCTGTATTTTGATGAGATCCTGAATATATTTTTATATGTGGAGTGAGCATAAGTTTCTTAATCTTATTATACTTTCACCACTTGGAACCAATTTTCTCAGTTATTTGGTTAAAAAAAGATTTACTATCATGATGAACAAATTATCTTATTAAATACTAAATATATGCGCCATAATTAGGTGGAATACTAAATTAAACAATATTTAATCTAACACTTTTATCTTTTTGTCAATAAAAGATTCTTACTTGCCTTTACATTTTGATAACTTTTATGGTTTGGGATTTTTAATTGACTGGTCAAGGTTGCCATGGCTGCGCCAAGCTCCTTTGAAGGATTTCTTCAAAGTGGGTGCAAAGAAAAATCATAAGTTTTTAGCAAAAATTTAGTTTTCTTTGTCTTTAATATTTTTTTTTAGTCATATTTATTTTTTAATTTATTATATTCCTCTAATTCAGAGAAATGAAAAATATAATGTTTTGTAAAAAAACATTAAAAAAAATTGAAGAAAAAAAAAGGTTTGGAAAAATATTTCTATATCGGGCTCATTTGGAAACTCAATTTTAAGTTGTATTGTTTTTTTTAAATTAAGCTAAATAGGTAAAAATTCATTTAATTATTTAAACAGCTACTAAAAGTACAAAAATTACCTTTTGATCGTTAATATTTTTAAAAAGACTTTAAATAAAAATATATTAAAAAGTTGATTTTTAGACAATAACTAAGAGCATCTCCAACAACAGTCCCTATAATTTATCTAAGTGACTCTCTAAAATAGCTAAGGAGCCACCTTATTATTTATAACTTTAACCATACTCCATATTTTAAGGAATCATAATTTTTTTTAAAAATAAATATATAATAATTCAAAATTTTTAACAGTCATATTTTAACGGTCATATTATAACAGCTATTTTTTAACAAAATTATATATTTTTTTAAAAATAAATATATAATAATTCAAAATTTTCAACGGTCATATTTAATCGGTTATTTTATAATGGGCTTTTTTTAATTAAAAAAACTTAGTATATTTAAAAAAAACTAATATATAATAATTCAAAATTTATAACGTTCATATTTTAAAAGTCATTTTATAACGGCTAGTTTTTTTTTTTTTCAAAAAGTCTTCATCTATAAATATGTTTATTTCATTCCTTATTTTTTCCCATTACAATTACATCATTCAGTACTTTGATTATTTTCACTATTACTTATAGCTAATCCTAATAATTTCCTTAATATTACTCTCGAAGACAATAACTCTGATGATGAATTCAGCTTATTTACAATAGTAACTGTTCACAAACAGCACTTGACTAGCTAGAGATAAACATCACAGCATCGTGGTTCTGTTATAGGTCATGTTATCATCAACCGTGGTAGAGTTGACGATCATGAAAGACTTTATCGTGATTATTTTGCTGAATATCTTGTATATTCTCCTCAATTATTCCGAAGAAAATTTTGAATGAATCGTCTTATTTTTATTTGAATTCAATATGCGGTAGAAAGTTACGATTCATACTTTTTGCACAAAAGAGATGCTTATGGTGTTCTCAGTTTATTTTTCCTTCAGAAGATAATAGCTACATTAAGAATGCTTACTTAGGGAACATCTACTGATTCTGTAGACGATTATGTACGGATCGAAAAAAGCACTGCCATATGTGGCTTTGGGATTTGGAGGTTAAAAATGAGAGAATTCAAAGATATTTTGAAAAATATTTTAAACACCTTAAAAATCAAAATTTTGAAAACCTATTTTGTTGAAAATAGAGTCGCCACTTAGTTTTTGAGAAAAACTAAGAAAAACAAAATTGGTTACTGATCTTGAAAACGTTAACCAGAGAAAAAGAGTTCGGGGGCTAAGGTACGAATCGAGAAAGGTGTTAGGCACCCCGTTCGCCCAACCGTAAGGTTGGCCTCTACTAA
>JAOTRH010139611.1:0-13855 GCA_034768845.1 Heliamphora exappendiculata | reverse complement strand
ACCAGTTTAGATTAATTTTTATATCATTCTTGATATATTATTTTTGTCTTTCAAGACTTAAAAAATATATCGGGGTTCTGCCAGTGCTCATAGATCTTTTTTCTTCCCTATTAAACTATGGTTAGTCGTTTCACATTCGGCGGTTTACTAACCCCTAGGGTTTCGATTCATGATGATTAATTGTGCATTCATATTGATGTTTCTCACCTATATTGCCCATCAAAAAGTGATTTTGTTTGAGTGATGAGTGCGAGTTTGTAGTCGGCAACACACCTAGGGTTTTCCATGGCATCGCTCGAGCAGAGTTTTGTGCACTCAAGCGGACTGGTCTCTACCTCTGATAAGTTTAATTGCTCATCACATGTTCAACCTTTGATCTCAGTTATGTTCAATCATTTTGGTTCTTGTTTATTCTGATATGATTATGGTGCCTCACAATTGTTTTGGACCTATACGATTATTCTTTGCACTTTGTGAGTTGAATGTCGCCTTGTGTCATGCCTTTCAAATCTAATTTATGTTGGTTTTGATGTGTTACACAGGAACATGCTGCCCTGCACCAAGAAGACTGCTGAGTGGTCCCAGACGTAGTATGATAAAAACCAATTCCTGTCACTCGAAGCTGAAGAAAAATTCCATCATCTCTTCACTAATCGACCTATTCTCCTTGAGAAGACGGTCATTGTTTATGATTTTGTAGAGTTTGGCATTCTCCACATATTTGAACAACTAGGTTGGAGTGCTTTTCTTCAAGTTGAAGGGGAAGTCTTTGTAGATCTTGTTCGGAAATTCTATTCAAACATGTATGAGTTAGACACACGTTGGTTTATTTTTAAGATTTATGTTAAGGGAAACCACATTCTCATGAACCCCACTTCTCTCATTGCCCATATGGGGTAGAACAGTCCACCTGTGTTTGATTATCCACCTCTTCTCCCTAATCACAATAGGTCTTTCTCTGAGATCACCATTGCTTTGTGTGGTAAACCACGTGACTGGGTTAGTAGTTATCTCTTTCAAAAGGACGTCACCCCCACCTTTCGATTATTAAATATCATCGTTAGTGCCAACATCCATCCCTGGGGTCATGTATCTGACATTAATCAGGAGAGGGGTTTAGAGTTATTTCTTATCAGTTAGGGTCAGCGCATAGACTTAGCGCGTATCTTTCTTCAATCTATGCTGAAGGTTTCCCATGGCAACAAAAATGTTACCCTTCCCTATGGACCGTTTCTCACAAATTTTCTCATGTCCCTTCCCTCTTTTCATACTCTTGTCGGTCTCCACATCATGCATATCACGAAGTTCATCACTCGTCGCACACACTCTCAGAGTGTTGCACATATTCCAACATCGATTGCTCCCTCTGATTCCGAGGATGAGGAGGAAGATCTTGATGATATACTGAGTGCCTCTACCTGAGGGGGAGTCATCTCACACATCTCTTCCCTCTCACATCGCCTCTCTTGAGGCTAAGTTTGATCAGTTTCAGCAGCACCTTAACGAACGTCTTAATCATTTGGAGTTATTGATTCGAGGCCTTTTTCCTAGTGGCAGTTCTGCTTGATGACATCCAGGTTCTCCAATGGGGGAGTATTCTTGTTGATGACAGGGGAGTATTTTGATCTTTTTGATACATTGGTTTATATACACTGTTGGTTTTTGGTTTCTAATATTTTTGGTGGATGGTACATGATTGGTTCTCTAACATTGGATATCGTGCTTGGTACATTTGATATTTTTGGTTGGATACATTGTTTATTGGGTTAATGCTCATATCTTTATGTTCATTGGATTTATTCTCTTATGGATTAAGGGTTATCTTTGTGGTTGCTTGTTTGTTTCGAAGGAATAAAAGAAGTTTTTTGTTTCGATTTTGAAGAACTTGCTTGAATAGTGACTGTTTAGTTAAGCCGTATGTGTTGTGTTCACCTAAAATTGTCAAGAAAAATATTTTAAAGAAATTAATTTAAATTAGTTTTTATTTTTATTTTTATTTTATATGGCAAATTCAGGTTGTTTAGGAGTGTTTAGGAAGTTTATGTGTTTAGAAAAGTTATAAAGTTTGGGAAGATTATAAGGTTTAGGAAGTTTATATGATTAGGAAGGTTTGATTATATCTTGAATTCTAAAGAATCTAGATATCTTTTTTTTTGGTTTATCTGATATAAGAGTTTTGATTGAAGGCGAAGTTTGTGGTATATACAAACAAGCATGTGGTACAAGCAATCAAAGCATACCTTGAGAAAGAGGCCCAGTCACCTGTCCGCTCAAGCGCCCCAAATGTCTGCTCGAGTAGAGCCCAGGCATTTTAAATAAATCAGAGTCTTGGTTGCTGAGGTTTTGAAGGATCTATAAATTGATCATCAGATACGCATGAAACTAACCTTGGACAGAGAACTGTACTGGGTTTCAAGATCATATCAAGGGTTGGTTCGTGGGTCGAAAACATTGAAGATCGTTCGAGAGTAAAGCTTAGACCACGTTCTAAGTTCCGACAAAGAATTCTGTCAGAGAAGCTGCTACGAGGATTCGTTGCAGTAGGAATCAAGAAGAGAACAATGTACCATGATTCGGTATACAAGCTTAGGACTAGAAGATTGATGAGTCAATCAAAGAGTTTATAAGTTGTATTGTAACTGTTCGTGGTTTAGTACTTGTTTCCTGAACTTGGTAGTCCTGTGATTTTTTTACCCGTTGAATTTTTCTACGAAAAAAATCTATATTGTGGTTTTTTCTTATTCTTATATTTCATGAATGTGATTAATTAAATATCTAAAATATTATTTTTTAAAATAAAAAAAAATCATATTTTTTAGTTGTGCGTACTCATGATGCAGAAAACGATACACTAAATGTATCACGTACCCTTGTTGCACGAAATGATACACTAAATGTATCATTTTTTGTGGTTTACCCAAATAATTTATCGTTTTAAACATACAGAAAATGATATATTATTTGCTAAAATCATAGAAAATGATATAATATTTTTGTACCACTATTGGAAAAAATGATACACTAAATGTATTATTTTTTGTGTTTTAACCAAATAAAATATTGTTCTAAAAACACAAGAAATGATACACTAATTGCTAACACCACAAAAAATAATACAATATTTTTGTGTCCAATAAATAGTGTATTATTTTCTGTAATTTAATCAAATAGCGTATTATTTTATAATATTATTTTCGTTCTATTATGCGTATTATTATTTTCTAATATCATTTTTGTAGTTTAACCAAATAACTAATTTGTTGGAGCCGTTCAAAGGATTTCTCTAAGAGGCACAAAGATAAGAAAGGTTGTGAGGGTATTTTTGAAATATAATTTCAAAGTCGGACGTATACGAAAGTTGTTCTAATTTTAGAACTTAAGAGTAAGAAAAAACTTAAAATAGGATCTAATACTGAATTACCCAAAAATAAATAACAAATCATAAAATAAAAATATGTTTTAATAAATTCATTAATAAGGACAAAAATAGAATGCATTTATGAAAAAGAAAGGGTGAAAATCACTTTTTCATATCATATCATACATGTTTAATCACATAGACACAAAACTTGAAATTATTGGAGTTTTTTTTTTTCTCTTTCTTTCCCTACCAATCATAGAAACACAGACCCCACGCCCGCCGCTTGATGTAATCATATAATCTTTTTATGATGAGCACAATCAAATCAAAGTAATGATGAAGAGTTTAATCAAACAGAGAAATTTAAGCTCAAAATGGCACTGGCTTGTAGTGGAGACGAGGCAGGAGGGCATGTGTTTTGTGCTTGTGTGGACTAGAGGCCCAATGAAACCCATATTATTACTCTTTTTTTCTTGGTCATTCATTTCAGTCAAAGAGTGAATTTGTAATTAATAAAATTATAAGGGATAATATAATTTAGGCAAAGGTGTTTGGTAAACCTATGTGGTGAGTGACTTCCACATCCTCCTGACTTTGCTTGTGTTTGGCTTAATTTTTTTTGTAAATTTTTTAATTTTTTAATTTTTTTTGTAAAAAAAAATAAAAATATACTACAAGAAATTTAGTTTTTTCCAGCGTTTTTTTACCAACCGCTGCTATAAATTATATATGCCAACGGTATTCAAGCGTTACTACAACGAGAGTAATATAGCAGCGATTTTATACTAATCCGCTGGGATATTTTTTTTTTTGCAATGGTTCATTTAAAAACGCTGCTATAGACCAAACCCAATACATTAATTAATTACATATCCCACCAAACGCTGCTACAGGTATCTCAAAATATCCCGCCTAAACAAAAACCCTATGTATCTCAAACCGCAAAAGAACTAATCGGTCTTCCCTCAACCCCAAAAGGAACTAAACCATAGGTCTTCCATCGCTTGTCGCCGCCGTGTGTCTTACTGCCGTTGCTTGCCGTCGGTCGCCACTGCTTGTCGTTTGTCGTCGTTGCTTACTGTCGATCGGTCGCCGCTACTTGCCATCAATCAGTCACCGCTGCTTGCTATCGATTTTATCATCAGGTTTGTTCTTCTATTTTTTATCTTCTTCGTCTTCTTACTTCTGGCCTTCAAGATCCGAAGTTGCTTTACCGATTGAAAACCCTGATATATGACCGTCGAATTTTTGACAGTCTGAATCTCGACGGGTTTGATTCGATTGAGGGCTACTGTTTTCAAGATGTATTGGAATCTCCTAATGGCTTAGGTATTGCAACATATTAGTTCTATAATTTTTGACACAGGTCAGGTGTTTTTCCCCTCTCTTTATATATGTTTTTATATCTGATAATTTTAGGCATATGTATATGTATCTGTACGAATAAAACCCTATATCTGATAATTTCTATTCCTATGCCAGATGCATTTACATTTCTCTATAATGTACTAATGTAACATTACTTATATGCATACTTATATGAAGAAAAGTCGTCCTAGCACCGATGACGAATTTGATTTGGGAGTTGTCGTGGATGATGATGATGAGAGTGACGATGATGGGAGACCAGAGAGCTTAGATGACAATGTGAGGAAGAAGGAGATGAGAAAGGGTATCGATCTTGCCACGACTCTTGAACGTATTAAGAAGAATTTTGTCATCACTGATCCAAGGCTGCTTGATAATCCCATTGTAAGGCTTTTAGTTCCAGTTCAAAAATATTAACAATTTTCCAAAGTGATACCCTCACGTCTATTTCCATAAATAATTCTCTCGCAAAATTTCAGATATTTGCATTGGATAGCTTCTTGGATATTTGCATCGGATAGCTTCTTGGAGCTCACCGAGTACAGTCGTGAAGAAATTTTGGAAAGAAACTACAGGTGAGAATTGAGTTTTCAGTACTTTTAAGGATAAAATCAATCATTGTAATGCCTTGACTCCGTTTTAATATAATCTAAATATATTTATGAAAACTTTGCCTTTAAACAACTCGTCTATGTCCAAAGCTCCTTTATAAATAGCTTGTTTTTAAACATTCGCTAGGAAAGCATACCCAGCGAACCCCGCTCGAGCGGACTCCTAACCGATCAAGCGGTCAGGTACCCGAAACCTCCTTTCCCAAGACCATGAAAATTTTTCTAAGGTTGAGAATAATGACCATTTCTTCCCTTCTTGGAATATGAAGTCAAACTCTTAAAACAAAGTCTTAAATACTCATAAAAACGTAGAATATCCAACATTTCCATGAAAAACTAAGATTCCAACTTCATTAACAAAAATCACCATTAACAGGAGTTAACACATTCAACCATTATACGATAAACGACTTCACATGCATGCACAACATGAATATATGGCTCTAAGGCCTTACAATACGGGATTTCAACCCTCAATTACAATATTCTGGATATTCAAAAATAATAATACAATTCCATCTCTCAATAACTGACTATCCCAAAGGAAATACAACCATAAACATACCACGCCAAGGGCCCAACAACCATCGTCTCAGTCCTTAATCTTCATCCCGCTTTCACCTGAAATGTTGTTAAACAATATGAGCCGAAACTCGTAGGAACAAGACTAACCCCAAATACATGCATGGTATGTGATGATGGTTATGCAAAGTGCACACATAAATTTGATTAATACATCTTGTTTGTTCCCCAAATAAATTACTATTGCATAACCGAGTTTTATATAAAAAAGGTTATTGCTCTATACTTCTTAGTTTTCGTGAAATCATCCAATTTATCATTCTTAATTAACCAAACACATTTTACCCCTTCTTATCAACCACACATATTTTCATATTTCACAATCTTCTCAATTTCTCCACTTAAGGTTTCATTGACCCAATTCCTCTAGCGTCTCCCATTATCCAACGCGTTTTACCGTTTGTTCCATTTTCAGATGAAAGTTTTACAAACCCAATCATTTGCAACGCACACAGCAACACACGCCAACACACACACTCGTTGGCATTTTGCTCATTTTACCAATTCATGGTTCAAAACATAGGCACCGGCATCGGACGAGCGTATTGAACCCCGTAACGCCACTTAGCCCGGCCACACAAGCCCTATGATGTAACGAAAAAATGACTTTATTTAGGGAACAAACAAACGTGCTATACCCCGACACGACTCGTCCTTTCCCAATTCACTAGCCGGCGGGCAGAGAACCCAATATACGTAATTTTTTGGTCTTTCACCGAGGAGCAACACGTGCCCAACTTTAAACGATCCCTTTGATCCACAAACTGGTCCTTTTTATCATATCATAAAACAACACACACATACGAGTCCAACCCAAATGGTTCCTCTCACCAAACCCATACCACATACGCACGCGAGTCCAACCCTAAATGTTCCTATCGCCAAACCCATATCATTACATATTTTCATTATTCACAATTTCATTGTTTTAGAGTTCACACCCATATTAACCATCATATAATTTCAAATTCACAAATTCATCGGCTTTATCCATTAAAACCCACGATTTATACTTGACATCAACATGTGCCACGTAGATTTATAAATTTAAGTTTATAACAAGTTATAACAACCATCAATTTAACCAACAATCCCATCAATTTCATCATACCAGTTCTCTAAACCTAAAACCCCAATTTTTCACAACATTAGCTCAAATTCCAAATCCTAGTTTCTCATTATTTTTGCAATCTAACCCCCATAAATGACATTGCCAAGATAAAACTTTCATTATCATCAAACATCAATTTAGGGCTTTGAAAACATGTATTTCATACTTTTGTGTTCACAAATTGGAAAGTACAACACATATCACAAAAATATTCAAAGAAAATCTTAGATCCCACCTTAGGGATGTTAGATCCACAAGAGAAAGCCTCAAACGAGTTCCAGTAAACCTTTTTGGTGTATTCTAAAAAAAAAAAAAAACAAGCAGTAGCGATTAATTGTTTGCTTGTGCCGAAAAAAAAACTGCCCCCATTTTTTTTTCTTCTTTCTTTCTTTTTTCTTCGAAACATTTTCGGCTCGCCTGCTACTTGGGAATTGCGCTTTGTTTGGCGAGAAAAAAGCTCCATTGTGTATGCTCAGAAATCGGCAGCTGTTCCTCTTTTTTTTTTTGATTATCATCCAGAAAAAAAATGGAGATAGAAAAAAAAACTGCAAAGCAAAAATATGCGGCTAAAACTGCCGGAACCACCAGTTGCCGCCGCCTTCGTTCTTCCATACATGTTATTGTTTTTCTTTCTAATAAACTAGAAAAAACTTAAAGAACATAAAATATTTTTACATCGAAACCTATGTCCCGTAGGCTCACATTCGATCTAAAAAAAAAACCTATCACAGTCAACCCCCGTGATTAAAAAAAAATTAAATCATCATCCACGCATTCAATCAAATATTAAAATAAATGATAATTATAAAACTGGGATTAGAACGCATGCAAAACAAAGTTAGCACTAGTTCTAAAATTACTCGGCACTGATAACCGTAAACAAAAATAAAACGACTCTGATACAAATTGTTGGAGGCAATACTGTCAAAATCATTATTTTTGCAAATGATTTCCAGTAAAAAATTAACTGAATGGACAAACACCGAAACGGGCTCCAAATAAAAAATTTAACGTCGAACGATCAAAATAAAACTCGTGCAACCAAAGTTAATTTAGAAGAATATCTTTCGTCGATCGATTTATCAACTACGATTTGATTCCGAGTTGAAGCTCCTATCAGATCTGCTACTGTATTCCCTTACGCGATCATCGAACGTAGTGTGGGTTACGATCCTCTAGGAACTCGTACCGACAAAGTCCCGATATATTTAAGTCTTGAAAGACAAAAATAATATAATAATAATAATGATATAAAATTATTAAAAACTGGTTCAGGCTACCCGCATATATATAGGGGTACAGTAGGGATCTGGAGAGTAATTATGAGTTAGACTTTCAATGGAACACAGATACCTACTAGAGGTTTATGCAATTATGGAAAGACAAGCAGCGATTTCTGTAATTTTCATAAAATACTGAATTATAGTTCACACCACTAAAGAACTATAATTGCACTATGACCCATAATCTCAAGACTTTCTTGCATTGAGCTCCTGTTATTAAATGCTTTCCATTTCTCCCCACGTTAAGATTTTTGATACCCACCAATTAAATTTGATTACTGACAATTTAATTTAATCGGCATTTCAATATTCCTTAAGCCCTTCCGCTTAACTTATTTGACTGCCGAATAATTAAATCAACCTGCAAGGTTTGGTCCGGTCAAAACTTGTAAGCATCCTTAAGGGGTATCGTTAATCCCGATCTTTCGGGACGTGGATTCCGTCAATAATTATTATTTGCCATATAAATAATATCGCTATCCAACTCACCGGGAATATAGACCCATATAAGATCGCACCCTTAATAAATCAAAATAACGAATATTAAATATACGCAAATTAATAATTATTTCAAGATTAAGAGAATAAACATTATTCATAATAATTTTGGGGTGCGAATTAATTTATATAGTAAGTACAAAATTAATTACCCCAAATGTCCCGTTCAATACACACAAAGTGTACTAGCACAGAGAGTCAGAACAATAGACAATGCTATTATCTGTTCCCCGAAACCGAGACAGGCCTACTAAAACTCTGTACTATAGTCGTACTGATGGTATATCCATTTTTATCTAAACTGTGAACATAAAACTAATATTCTGCAAGAACCTAAAATCTAATATTCTGTGTGTAAACCATACTTTATACACCAGATTAAATACTACACAGAATATTGGACATCCATGCATAACAAAAAAATAATATACATGCATTGTTCATAAAGATTCTTATAAAATAGAAAATTAATTTTATTAAAAAATAAAATAAAATACTGAAAATATAATTTTCAGTATACTAATTCTAACAGTGCTTATTCAACTAACTATATCTTTTGAAAGGTCCCAACAAATAGAACTATGCCATCAGTAATCTAAAGTCAGAAACGACAGTTTTACACCAACGGATTCGCGACACCACCATATGGAAGATTCAAACTTTCCTAAGACTAGTTCATAGTTGACCCACCTATTTCGATAAATCAGGAAGCACGAGATTCATACCGATAGTAAGGAAGCAAAAAATGAGAAATAACCTTGAACTCATGATAACCTTAGTACGCTAGCAAAGGAGGTACGTCTATATACATCGATATTCATGTCGGCCTTCCCACTAAAGTGTTAGAGTCCGAGTTTTACCGTCACTATCAAAGAATAAAGAATCTTAATCACAACAATGAATGTTTAGAACCTGATAAAGAATTAACCACTAAGTCACAATGGATCACAAGACTAGGAAATTATCACAACCATATCTTTTATCGTGTTCGTTTTATCCTAAAATGACTAACCGCCTGAGAAAATGATCCAGTTATTGGAATAGACATTCAAACCCAGCGTTCTAGCATGTCAGGAACAAACAGTAGAGGCCAAAAGGAACATAACAACCTTTGAAAAGACTAGAGAGAAAATGAAAGCATATGATTACAGATTTCGTCATCAGGATTACCAAGACCACCTCAAAGACTAGTAACTCTTTTGTTAAACAATTCAAGGATTTGGGTGTCGAGGAGTTTGTGAAAATAGTGAGTCCCATTGACGCTGAAGATTGTTTGAGGGGTGAACTGTGCATTTTAGACAGACCAAGTTGTTCACATGATAGGTTCTTAAAGTATCGATTTGTATTCGTTTGGCGCCTAGACTGTGTAAATCTTATGGAGTGGTATTTGATTTTTGTTGTGGTATTAATATGAGTCGCAAAGAAGTTGCTTTAAAAAACCTTTTGTGATGTGACCTGTTAGAGCAAGCTTGTTTAGATTGGTGAGTAGATGTTGCTGGTATAGAGAAGGAATTTTTTTGTGAGATGTGAACTCTAACTATGAGAAGTTGAAGGATGATATAATTTTGTTGTTTTTAGTAGAATTGCGTAGCAAATCAATGTGAGTACGTAGGAGGGATAAGTGTTTGGATGAGAAGAGTGGAAGCGTAAGTAAGACTATACGAATTCACGGGTATAGTTTTTGTAATTGCCCTTGAGTGAATCGAGTGTCTTGGTAGAATGTAGGTAAGACAAAATAATTAAAGTGCAAAAATGGTTCTTGGTTCGATTGTGTGGCAAAAAATGTGTAAAGGGATTGAGTGATAATCATGAGTTAATACTATTCAGTTAAAGGATTGTAGGATGGATGGTATGTACGTGAAGAAAATATGTGACGAGATTGTGATTGGATTCATATGGGTAAGCATATACTTGGGAAGCATTTAGTCTGTGTAGTATGTTTAGCCCTACTGACTAATTAGGTTCAAATTGCGGTATTAGTCTTGATGATCGTAAGGCTAGAGTGGTTCAACACAAAGTGGTGATGTGATTTCGAGTGAGTAGTCGTTAGTCGATCGAAAAGTAGTCTTTGACGTACGTTTGAATGTGGCAATGAACTGGTTTTCGGTAAAGTGACAGTCTTTCCAGACAGAAGTGGGGAATGTTTAAAATTAGTTTCGGTGGTGGGCTAATTTAGAGACATATGATCGCTTGTGGAAGTTGTACTCGATGTAAGTTGTGTTTTGGAGCCAACGTGTTCTCAGTGATAGACTGAGGACATGATACCAAAAATTGAAAGTGCGGGAGTTAGATATACCCAAGACTGCCTTTAGGACTTGTTACGAACATTATGAATTTATGGTGTTGCCTTTCGGGTTAACGGTTGTACCTGCTGTATTTATGGACTTGATGGATCAGGTGTTCAAAAGCTTTCGAGACAAATTTGTAATTATGTTGATGAACGATATTCGGTTATATTCTCGGAGTGAAGAGGAACACAGGAAACATTTGAAGATTCTATATAGTACTTGAGAAAGCACAAGTTGTATGTAAATCTTGGTAAGTGTAAGTTTTAGTTGGATCGGGTGATGTTTTTAGATCATGTTATATCTCGAGAATAAATTCAAGTGGGCCCGATAGAAATACAAGTAACAGTTAATGGGAAGAGGCTAACTAGCGTAACAGAATACGAACTTTTTGGGGCTAGTCGGTTATGTGACATGGTCTTTGAAGATTTGGTAGTAATCAGTTAAAGATGTTAGTAGGACAAAACAATATTTACTTTAAGTGCTGAACATATGGGGTCAACCTTATCCACACCCGCAATAAAGAACAACTCAAGTAAATAGAACACAATTTTGGAGAACGAGAAGGCACAATGTTAGTAAATCATCCTTAACCTTCCATACGATGAAGTACGGGGCGAAATTTTTGGGAAGAAATTAATTTAAAGGGGGTAGTTTGTAACGACCCTACTCGGACCCTAGTATTAGTGGCAGATGTGGTTTTGGGATTTTGGGATTAAAAAGGAGGGAATTCAAAGATGTTTTGAAAAATATTTTAAACACCTTAAAATTAAATTTTGAAAACCCCTTTCGTTGAAAATAGAGTCGCCACTTAGTTTTTGAGAAAAACTAAAAAAAATAAAATTGGCTACTGATCTTGAAAATGTTAAACAGAGAAAAAGGGTTCGGGGGCTAAGGTACGAATCGGGTAAGGTGTTAGGCACCTCGTTCGTCCAACCGTAAAGTTGCCATCTACTAATCATCATTGATTCTTTAATATGATTTCTCAAATGCATGGAAAAAAAATAGGGGTGAAGAGAGAACATTCAAAATCAAGTATAGAAAATATATAAAATATGTACATAACAATCCAAAATAAATAAGTGCCAAAAGAAAAATTCTAAATTCTATAACATGCAATTTCTATCTAAAGGATACAAGAAACACATGCCCACATGTAATATTATTTAAACAACCTAAACTAGCATACTTTAGTTAAAAGAACAAACATGTTAAGTTGCTAAAATTATCTAATTTGAATTGCACAAAAATAAACTACAGAATTTTGACATAAAGTAATCAAACCCTTAACTAATATGTACAATATGCATATTATTGAATTATCTAAAAGTATGCACAAATCTTATGTTAAACACTAACTAAAATAATAAAATCTAATAACAAATATTTTATGTGTTAACAAGCAAATATTTAAAATTCTAATTTGAAGAAGAAAGAAATAAAAAAAAATTTACAAGCCAAAATAAAATGTTGAAAAATACTTGTTTAAACCACTAAAAGAAATTCTTATTATTTATATTTTATATTTTTTTGAACAAAACAAACGAAAAGAAAAATAATAGAAATGAAATAAACAAATGAGTTTTAATTATTGTTAGATGAAAAAATTACATTATTAACTTGAAAGATTAAAATAAGAAAAAGGAGAAGAACATTAACTAACAGAAAAGATATTTTTATTTATTTTGCGCCTTTGTGGTTAATAAAAAGAAAAGAAAAGAAAAGAAAAATACTATGGAAGACAAATTAAGTTAATAGAGGAAGATTTTAAAGAAAATTTAACATCTTATATTTTTAAGAGAAAATAGAAGAAAATGGTGGAAAATAAAAGAGATGAAAAGAAAAAAAAAAGAATTTTCCTTTAAAGAGAAAATTATGATATTTTTTTGTGATTTTTGGTTTAACAAAATAAAATAAAATAAAGGTAAAAAAGAATCACAGGAAAAAAAAAAAAATTTTTTTTTGTAAGAGAGATGAATGCTAATATTACAAGAATAGAAATGCTAAAAGGAACTTTATTAAAGTTAATAAGAAGATAAAAGACAAGAAAAGAAAATTGTACTAATATTGAAAGAAAAGAAAAAAAAATAGAAAGTATAAGTTAGAAAATGAATATTAAGCAAAAAAAAGTAAAATAAAGTATTAGTATTTAAATAAAAGAAAGTAGAATACTTAAATGAAAAGAGATAAGGCATTATGAGAAAAAATAAAGTTGATGATAAAAAAAAATAAAATGCTACATCAAAAGAAAACAAAATGTTAGAAATATGAATTGTATTGAAAAGGAAAGAAAAAAAAATAAATGAAATGAAAATCGGAACATTAAATTAGTGCTTAAAAGAAAAATAAAAAAGAAAATAAGAAAGAAAAATAAATTCTAGAATATTAGAACAAAATTAAGAAAATAAAAGAATACTTAAACTAATATTATAAGCAAATAAAGGAGAAATAAATGGTACATTAAGAAAAAAAATTACATTAAGCTAAAAGAAAAGAAATAAGAAATTTTTTTAAAAGCTAAATTACACAAAAAAAGTAAATGCTAAGAAAGAAAGTTAAGTCGCGCTATTAAATGAAAGTTAAGAATTAAAATAGACCATTAAATTAATGATACAAGAAATGAAATAAAATGAAATGCTATTAAAAGGAAATTAGACTAATTAGACGAAAAAGAAAGTGAATAATGTTAGAACATTAATTTAACATAAAAAGAAAGAAAAAGAGAATAAAATGCTAGAATTTAAATGGATGTAATA
>JAOTRH010139600.1:0-13855 GCA_034768845.1 Heliamphora exappendiculata | reverse complement strand
AGACTGCATAATCTGTAGTGAAACTACACACCAACGCCAACAACGTGAAGAATAATAACATGATATTTAAAGCATGGCTGAAATATAAATCATACATACAATACGACATATATGTAAAGAGATGATATCACAAGCCATGAAGAAAAACAAAAGATCATGTATATAAACATCATAGCTCCACTAATAAACAACAGTTTTAAGTACATGGATACAAAATGATAGGTTAAAAGAAAATACATCAAAAGAGATACATCAAACCTATCTACGTACACAAACTGTTGGATACATCAAAAGAGATAAACAAAAAGAGCTCCCCTACCCATAGTTCTCCCCCTTTTTGTCACGGAGACGCTAAGGGGCAAGACCTACTGGAAGTTAAACCTCGTCCGGAGGTGGAACCTCGTCATCTGATGTGTAGAAGTCTGCGTCGAGGCGCTGCTGGATCTGAGCAAGCTAAAGTTCGACAGAGGCCAACTGCTCATTAAAAGCTATCATCGTCCGATCAGGCGCGTCAAACCGAGCCTCGAAGCGGGCTAGGTACTGAAGAATTTGGGACAGCTGATCTGAGGGCGGACCACCAGCAGGAGGATCGACCGAAAAAGGAGGGAGATGAACAGATGGGCCAGCAGCAAAGCTGGAGGCAGCTGCAGGATGAGGGGCAACATGAGGTGGACCGGCAACAGGTGGAATATCATCAGCCGGTGGAGGAGCTGGAGCAGCGTGCAAGGGGCAGAAGGCAGGTATGATAGCTGGATACTCTGGATCAGCCCGCTCGCCAACTAGAGTGGCAGAAGGATCGACATCCAGATGAGCTGCGCTAAGGCTCTCTGTCTGTAATGAGATGTCGCCCTTGGGGTAGAGCAAGGGCTCCTCAGGGATGGCAGGAACGGAGTGAGACCGGCAGAATCGGGTGATAAGAGATGAGAAGGGAACACCAGCAGTACCCGAAGAACGCTGGGAGTATGACTGGATAATATACCAAATGTGTGAAGGGAGAGTGATGGAATATCCACGACCAATCACATATAGGAGATCAGCCCGAGGAGCAGTGATGTTGGACGTGTGTCCAGTGGGCTCAATGATGGAGGCAACAATCTTGTTGAGAGTGCGATAGTGTGGGGCAAGATGGTGCTGCTTAAGGTGAGAGATGTGACTGTAGACCCCATCAGATAACTCCCTGGAGACCTCACCCCGAAAGGGACGAAGGTCAGCACTGAGAGGGTACTGAGGAGCCTTGATAAGCGGGACACCATACAGGGTGACAATGTCTGCCACAGAGAAGACGAGCTGAAGGCCACGAACAATAGTGGTCAAAGACCACTGCTCACGGTCAATAGCAGAGACGTTCGCATAAAACTCGCGAACCATCTTGGGGAACACCTTACGGTGACCAAAATAAAGCCCAACCTAGCCACGCTGAGCAAACTGCTCAGCAAGGCCAATGGAGACAAAGCTCAAGACAAGGACATTCCTCTCGATGAGGATGCCTCATCCGGCAAGAACCTTATAGGCCGTACGGGCCGCTGGAGTAGGTATGGTCGTAACCCAGAGAGCGGGGATGCGGCCGCTTCCACCCACAGGGCTTAGTCCCACTGGTGGAGCCTCCCGTGATGAAGAGCAGAAGACCAATAATGCTACAAAGAAGAATAAAGGAAAAGCAGCAAGAAAGAAGAGAAAGAGAAGGAACCATACCTATGGAAGGAGAAGGAACCAAAGCTATGAGGAATGCGGAGAACATGAGGGAGAGGAACCGATGAGAGAGAGAGAGAGCTAGAGATCTAGTGAGAGAGAGAGAATGTGATAAATGAAAGGGTGAGGAGAAGAAGAGAGGACGCTGATGCCTTTAAAAAGGGGCCAAAAACGCACGCAGGCGCTCAAGAGCCGTGCGTGCGCACTGCGAGCGCGTGTCAGCACTCGTATGGCGCTTGAGAACCTATCGAGCACTTTTAATGCAACACCATGTGCATAGGCACTTGAGCGCCTAGCGAGTGAGTGCCTAGCGAGCACCTTGGGGTGCTTGAGCGCCTAGCAAGCGCCATGCATTGGAAAGCGAGAAAAACATAGAATACAAAACCCCACATCCCAAGAGACTCCCCCTCAACAAAAAATCAAGCAAATCACATGCAACCAGACACCAACAAACATGAAAAAATTTTGTTTAGATAAAAGAAAATTTTAACCATGCATAAGCTGATCAATGGTAGGACTCAGTGGACAGTCCATACTCAAATTCGAGCACATGATAGATGAGAGCACATCAGGATATACAGACATCAACATATACAAGTGATAGTTGCATGTAACAACTTAAGATAAAAATTCTCAAACTCAT
This sequence comes from Heliamphora exappendiculata, assembly GCA_034768845.1. NCBI lineage: Eukaryota > Viridiplantae > Streptophyta > Magnoliopsida > Ericales > Sarraceniaceae > Heliamphora > Heliamphora exappendiculata. Next base: position 11,523 of record JAOTRH010139600.1, on the reverse strand, counting down.
AACTCAACCATGTGTAAACGGTGAACTCTGTGGCAGAGGAGCAAGAGATTGAAAGAGGGGTAAGTGTGAAAATAGCCCAAAGACTAAGGTTCAAACTCCAATCAAGACAACATTGAAGTCAAACGCCTAGCATTTGGACATTGAGTCATAAGCACAAACCTTAGCCAAGGGAAGAGAAATTGGTCAGGCACACAACCATGAAGATATATTTATTCATTTTGACATATGATGTTCCTTTTCTTCTTTCCCCTTTATATATATATATTTGGAGAAGGGAGGAGGCAAAGAAGACATTCTTCAAAAGACGGTATCACTCAGAGGAGATAAGTAGCATCTCGTAGGCCGTCAGAAATACAAGGATGGGTAGAAGGACACGAGGAAAAGCAACTTAAGGTAAACCACAAATATCGGTCAATCAAGTCACCGAAGAGGGTAGACCAAAGAAATTAGGCTGAATCAACCTTACTCCCTCATCAGTCAACATGCTCCAGGAGAGTGTATGCGCATAGATATGAGAATTAGATTTTTAAACATAATATTGAACACTAGCAAGGCTCACAAGAGAGTAAAAAATTGATGCACATGAGAATCCATCGAATTGCTATGCGAAATAAGAGTAAGAAACTAACACCTCATCCAAGTCCAAGATATGCCAATGAAGGACAAACATACAAGCACACAATCAGGCATACAAGCATGCAAGGGAGAATATAGAACAGAAGAAAGAAGAACAAAGAAAGAGTCAGCTCTTGGGAGAGGAAAAGATACACCCAAGAGTGAGAAGGAACCCCATATGTTAATCCATAGAGATTAAACCAATAGACATCCTAAGGAATTCAAACCTAGAGAAGTCTAAGGGTTTAGTGAAGATATCGACTTTTTGATATTGAGTGGGAATAAAGTCGAGAGTCACAACACCATCTTCAACAAGATTCTGAATGAAATGATGGCGAATGCCGATGTGTTTGGTGCGGGAGTGTTAAACAGGATTTTTTGAGATATTGATAGCACTAGTGTTATCACATAATACAGTCATAGTGCCTTAGGTAAACCCGTAATCATGAAGCATTTGTCTCATCCACAACAATTGAGTGCAACTACTCTCAGCTGCAATATATTCTGCCTCGACAATGGATAGAGAGACCTAATTTTGCTTCTTGCTATGCCATGCAACCAAGAAGTTACCCAAATAGAAGCACCCTCCCAAGGTACTATTTCGGTCATCAATATTTTCGACCCAGTCGGTATCAGAAAAAGCCGCAAGATCCATGTTGGTATCATGAGGATACCACAACCCAAGATTCTTGGTCCCTTTGACATAGTGTATAATACGCTTGACGGCGGTAAGATGGGACTCTTTGGGACACGCTTGGAATCGTGCACAAATCCCAACACTAAAAGATAAATCGGGACGACTAGCGGTGAGGTACAAAAGACTACCTACATACTCCGATACAAAGTGGGATCAGCATCTTTCCCTTCGGAGTCTTTCCCAAGTTTGATGCTCGTACTCATGGAAGTTCAGGCTTCTTTTTCAAAGTCTAACCCAAATTTCTTGACAAGGTCATGGGCATACACAGATTCTGATATAAAAATACCATTTTTCATTTGTCTGACATGAAAATCTAAGAAATAGCTCAATTTCCCAACTAAGCTCATTTGAAATTCATGACTCATCTCGGCACCGAAGTGGAGCCAAAAACTATGTCATCAACATAAATTTGAGCAATGTGCAAGTCACCCTTAATCCTTTTTAGGAAGAGAGTTCTATTGGCTCCCCCTCGAACAAAACCAGAATTTAGAAGGTGGTGAGTGAGTCTTTCATACCAAGTTCGAGGGGCTTGTTTGAGACCACAAAGAGCCTTGCTAAGCCTAAAGACATGATGGGGATGATTAGGGTCCACAAACCCTTTAGGTTGCTCAACGTAGACTTTTTCTTTGATGTATCCATTGAGAAAGGTGCGTTTAACGTCCATTTGATATAGCTTGAAGCGAAGGCAACATGTTATAACAAAGAGGAGTCGAATGGACTCAAAACGGGCAACCGGAGCAAAAGTCTCTTTGAAATCAATCCCTTCAATTTGGGAATACCCTTGGGCAACAAGCCTAGCTTTGTTTCTAACAACAACACCATTTTTGTCTCGTTTATTTTTGAAAATTCACTTAGTTCCAATAACGTTGTTATTGCTAGGCCGTTGGACAAGATACCACACTTCATTTCTGTCAAATTGTTGAAACTCTTCTTGCATGGCAATGATGCAATTTTCGTCACCAAGAGCTTCTTCTATCTTTTTGGGTTAAAAAAGAGAAGTGTAGCACACATAGGTGATTTCATTTTTAGTGTGTACTTTTCATCTTGTCAACATACCATCCCTAGGGTTCCTAATAACAAGGTCAACAGATGCCACACTTCCTCTCTATCAGTGGAACTAGGCTCATCTAACGTGGTGTCATCAACCACAACATTTGTCGACTCAACCAGAGTTGAGGTTCTTAGGTTAAACACACGATAGGCCCTACTAGTGGTAGAGTAACCTAGAAATATCCCTTCATCACTTCTAAAGTCAAACCTTCCTAAGGACTCACTATCCCTAAGGATGTGATATTTACTTCTAAAAACTCTGAAATATTTGACACTAGGTTTCTTTCCATTCCAGATCTCATAAGGAGTATGAGAAGTTTCGGGTTTTAGGTAAACTCTATTTATGGTGTAGCACGCGGTGTTAATCGCTTCGGCCCAAAGGTTTCTCGACACTTTCTTAGCATGTAACATGACCCTTACCATTTCTTGCAGGGTCCTATTCTTTCGTTCCACAATCCCATTTTGTTGGGGAGTTCGAGGTGTAGAGAATTCGTGTTTGATACCTCTATCATCACAGAATTTCTCCACATTAGAGTTTTTGAACTCTCTCCCATGATCACTTCTGACACGGGTTATGGAGTAACCCTTTTCATTTTGAATCTTTTGGTAAATAATTTTGAAATGCTCAAACGTGTCCGATTTCTCCCTCAAGAATCCTACCCTAGTGAAGCGAGAATAATCATCAACAATGACAAGGATATACTTCTTTTCACCTAGACTTTCGGTTCTAGAGGGTCCCATAAGATCCATATGCAGAAGTTCAAGAGGTCTCGTGGTGGCAACAAGATGGGTCTTTTTGTGAGGACATTTCATTTATTTTTCTTTTAAACAATCACCACAGACAAGGCCTTTGCCACTTCCCAATTTGGGAACCCCCTTAATGAGTTCTCTTCCGGTGATTTTAGATAGATCAACAAAATTGATGTGACCTAATCTTTGGTGTCACATTTCTACTTCATCAAGTAAAATCCTATTGCAAACATTATTAGATTTAGGGACTATGCAATAACAATTATCAGAAGAATGAGTACTCTTAATAATGCATACACTAGAGTAGTCAACAATAGAACATCCATTTCGTGTGAATTAAACATTATGCAAGTTATCACATAATTGTTCTATGCTCAAAAGGTTAGCCTTTAGGCCATCCACATATAGAACCTCTTCCAATTTAGAAAGGCCATTGGACATGATCACACCTTTACCCATGATTTTTTCTTTGTTTTCATCACCAAATGTCACATTTCCTCCAGGGTATTCCTCAAGGGAGACAAATAAAAATTTATCCCCAGTCATGTGTCTAGAACACCCACTGTTCAAGTACCACAAGGAAGTATCATGAGTTTTCAAAGCAGTGTGAGCCACAAGGTAAATATTTTCTTTTCTTTTCCAAAAATGTTGGTGAGATTGCTTAGTAGAAAAATTGACTTCTCGTGAGCTATCTTTCTTATTCATAGGAGCGGGGGATTGAGGAATCTTATGACTTGGTCTAACATGCTTCATGTTTCTAAGATGGAAGGAACTACCAACAACTTTGGCCAAGTGGTGAACATCATCAAGAAGATGGGATGATTGTTTGGCAAGTTCATTAAGATGATCCAAGAACTGGTTATCAGGACTCGTCAGACGAGCTTTAGGTAGATGCATAAGTCTACCGAAAGCTGGATCAAGAACATTGATCCAGATAGGTATTGTTATATTGATTTGTTGAAAGGAATGTTATCTCATTTTTCATCTCTCTAGTTATTACATTATTTTGTAATTTGCTTAGAAGTAAAGAGAAAATGATTATATTTTGTGTGATTTTGATATATTAGATCTATTTAGGTTTCATTCTACCAAATCTTTGTTGAGAGTGAAGAAAAACTTCTATGTCTAGTGACCGCTCGAGCTGCTAGGGATCCGCTCGTGCGGGCTTGCACGTAGTTGGTCTCGGGCTAATGATAGCTCGAGTGACCAAAGGTCTGAACAAGCGGGCTTGTATGGAGGTGGTCTCGGGCTAGTGACCGCTCGAGCTAACCGTTGCGAAATAATTTTTGCTGTGCGCTGACTAGGGTTTTGTTTTAACCTAAGGGCCTTTATGAAAAGTGTGAAATGTTATGTTTTAACTAGAGAGAAATGCCAAGATCATTATTCTTTTTGTAATCCTCAAATCAATTGTGAAAGTATGAGCCAGTGGACGTAGGCACCATTACCGAATCACGTAAAAACTCGTGTGTGCATCATTGGTTGTTTTCTGTTCTCGTTCTAGTTTGTGTTCACTTATGGTTGATTGTGTTCTTCACAACATGACTTATGGGTTGGATTTAGTCGAGTCTTGACTTGAAATCGACAACAACTGGTATCAGAGCCAGGTTCGAAGGTTGAAAAACGCGACAATGGCAGACGATAAGAAGATCAAAATTGAGAAGTTCAACGGTTTGAACTTCTTCCTTTGAAGGATGCAGATTGATAATGTTCTATATCAGAAGGATTTGTTCGAACCATTATTTGGGGAGAAACCAGAGAAGATGATACGGGCTGAGTGGGAGATATTGAATTGAAAGGCTTTGGGGACCGTGCGACTGAGTCTTGCACCGTTGGTGATCTCCAATATCGCAAAAAAGAAGACGACGATAGGACTATTGACGGCACTGGAGAAGATGTATGATCAACCTCCTGCATCAAATAAGCTAATCCTGATGAAGAGGCTATTCAATCTAAGGATAACAGACGATGTCATTATAACGGAGCATCTCAACGAGTTTAACTCCATCGTAAATCAGTTAGAGTCAGTTGGGATAAACTTTAATGATGAAGTCAGAGCCTTAGCTCTCCTGTCCAGTGTACCAGAAAGCTAGAGCGGATTGGTTGTCGCAGTCAGCTACTCCTCGTCTAAGTTGAAGTTAGAGGAGGTTGCTGGTTTCATCTTTGGAGAGGAATCACGTCGAAGAACAGCGGGTGAAGGGTCAACTTCAAGATCAGCGTTGAACGCCGAAGGCAGAGAAAGAAAGACTGATGGAACGAATCAGAAGGGCCAAAAAAACCAAAGATCTAAATCACGGGGCAAATCGCAGACTCGGGAGAAGTCGTCTGGATGTTGGAATTATAGACAAAAAGGCCACCTCAAGAAGGATTGTAAAGCTCCAAGGAAACAGCACAACGACACAAATCAAGGTGGTAAGGCTACTGTTAATGTTTCTGATGAGAAAAATACATACGCTTTGATTTGTGCATTGGATAGTAGAATCAATTCTTTCATTGTTGACTTGGGAGTGTCATTCCATGCCACTCATCGCATGGATATTCTTCACGAGTATGTGAAGGGAAATTTTAGAAAGGTGTATCTGGGAGACGACGAGGCTTCTAGTATAGTTGAGAAGGGTGAAGTACAGATCACACAGGCCAACCGTACAGTACTGAAGTTGAAAGATGTTAGACACGTACCTAGTCTAATGAGGAATTTGATTACAGTAGGTTAGTTGTCAGAATATGGAATTGGGACGTCGTTCGGAAGAGATTCCCAAAAGATGAGTAATGGGTCATTAGTTTTGGCCTGAAGGAAGAAGAATGGTACACTGTATGTATCCTTGGGTTCTTACAGTAGCATAACAGTGGCAGTATCAAAAGGAGACACCAGTACGTGGCACAGACGTCTCAGTCACATGAGTGAGAAGGGAATGAGAGTTATGACATAGAAAGGGAAGTTATCTTGTATTGAGTAAGTGGACTTGAAATTATGTGAAGATTGTGTCTTTAAAAAACAGAAAAAGTCAACTTTACAAACTAGCGAAGACTCTAAAGTCAGACATATTGGAGTTTGTGCATACAGACGTATGTGGACCTATTCAGGTACTTTCTATCGGTGGCTCGAGGTATTTTGTAACTTTTATTGACGATGCTACCAGAAAGTTATGGATTTATCTATGTAAGAATAAATCAGACGTGTTTGGTATTTTCAAGAACTAAAAGACATTTGTTAAAAATGTGACAGGTCTAAAATTAAAGTATCTGAAGTCTGATAACGGCGGCGAGTACTGCGGTAAAAAATTTAAAGATTACTGTGCAGCTAACGGGATCAGCAAATTGAAAACTATTTCTATGAATTGAGACAGAACAGAGTGGCAGAATGGATAAACAGGACGATCATGGAGCATGCCCGGAGTATGAGGTTATATGCCGGGTTTCCAAAGCAGTTCTGGACAAACGTAGTGAGTACAACAGCGTACTTGATTAACAGGGGGCCTTCAGTTGCACTGAATTGTGAATTGCCTGAAGAAGCTTAGACCGGGAAAAAGGTAAAGATTTTTCATTTACGTATTTTTGGTTGCATAGTCTATGTACATGTTGAGTCAAAAAATAGGGGTAAGCTAGACCCAAGGCTTGAAATGTGTGTTTGTTGGCTACGGTACAAGTTGCTACGGTTATAGGCTGTAGGATCTAAAAAGTAAAAAAATTGTGATCAGTGTGGATGTGGTCTTCAATGAGTCAGTTTTGTATAAAAATAAACGTGATCAGATGGATGAGACAACAGGGAGTCAGAATATGTTAAGTTTAAAGGATCGTCTAGCAAAGTCTTAGAACCCGAAGGTGTGAATAGACAGCCAACTCCATAGGCAGAGCCACATATTCCCATAATCAAGAAGTTTACTAGAGTAAACAGACCTATAATCAGATATTCACCCTCATTGCATTATCTGTTGTTGATAGATAGTAGAGAGTCAAAATTCTTTGAAGTGGCCTTGCAGATAGAGGCAAATGGCGAGTGGGAGCGTGCAATGGATGAAGAGATGCAATCTCTGTCATCTAACAAGACTTGAGATCTGGTTTAATAGCCTAAGGGTAAGTTAGCAATGTAGAATATGTGGATCTACAAGCTGAAAGAAGAAGCTAGTGAGAGCAAGTGGTACAAGACGAGGCTAGTGGTCAAGGATTTTCAGCAGAAGTCGAGAATTGACTACATGGAGATATTTTCACCAGTTGTGAAAATATCCACCATTAGGATAGTTCTGAGTATAGTGGCTACAGAAGACTTGCATATGAAGCAACTAGATGTCAAGACAACGTTTCTCCACGGTGACCTAGACGAAGAGATCTACATGCAGCAGCCACAAGGGTACTCGGTTAAAGGGAAGGAGGATATGGCATGTAGGCTGAAGTAAAGCTTGTATGGGTTGAAACAGGGACCCAGGCAATGGTATAAGCGATTTGACAGCTTTATGAAAAATACAGGGTTCAGCAGATACCATGGTGACCATTGCTGCTACATCAAGAGGTTTTCCAACTCATATGTGATTCTCCTACTGTACGTAGATGACATGCTAATTGCAGGATCCAGCATGGATGAGATTATAAATCTCAAGGCACAATTGTCTCATAAATTTGCTATGAAGAATTTGAGAGAAGCCAAGTGGATACTATGGATGAGGATCAACAGGGACATAAAGAGTTAGAAGTTAAAACTTTCACAATCGGAGTATGTTGAAAAAATCTTGCAGCGTTTCAGCATGAAAGGTGCTAAGCCCGTTAGCACGCTTTTAGGAAGTCACTTCAGACTTTCACAGGAACAAGGAGCTGTCATATATGAAAAAAGGAATTACATGGCAAATGTACTGTATGCGTCAGCCCTAGGTAGCTTGATGTATGCTATAACTTGCACGAGGCCGAGCATCGCCTATGTAGTGAGAACTGTGAGCAGGTTCATGTTAAGTCCGGGTATGGAGCACTAGGAAGTAGTTAAGTAGATTCAAAGGTATATCAAGGCCACCATGAGATATGGTATGTGTTACAAGAGCTCAGAAATTCAGCTAAAAGGGTTCGTGAATTTAGACCTAGCTTGGGACATTAACAGTAGGAAAAATACAATAGGGTCTGTGTTTACCTTAGACAGTGCAGCGGTAAGCTGAGTTTTCAGGTTGCAAAAGACCGTGACAATCTCTACCACCGAGGCAGAATATGTCGCACCCACTAAAGCGTGTAAAGAGCCGATTTGGCTAAAGAATTTCTTGAAAAAATTGGGAAGAGGTCAGGACAAGTGTTAGTTGTATAACGATAGTCAGAGTGCTATACACTTGGAAAAGAACTCGGCATTTTATTCAAAGACTAAGCATATTGATATAAAGTATCAATTTATTTGGTCTCAACTGGAAGATGGACAGTTCAATCTAGAGAAGGTTCATATGAACGAAAATCCTGCAGACATGTTCACAAAGGTTGTGACACTGGAAAAGCTGAAAGACAGTTCAGCTTCTGTTGGTCTTTGGGCTTAGTAGACAAAGGGTTGGCTCACACAAGACTTGGGATTTTTGGATTGCAGAAGACTTGGAGTAGTTTTATTGCAAGTAGGAGAATTGTTGAGAGTGGAGAAAAACCTCTCTATCTAGTAACCGCTCGAGCGGTTAGGGGTCCACTCGAGCGGGCTTGTACGCAGTTGGTCTCGGGCTAGTGACAGCTCGAGTGACCAAGGGCTCGAGCTAGCGGGCTTATACGGAGATGGTCTCGGGCTAGTGATTGAGCGGACCATCGTGAAACAATTTTTGTTGCGCAGTGGCTGAGATTATGTTTTAACCTATGGGTCTTTATGAAAAGTGCGAAATGCTATATTTTAGCTAGAGAGAAACGTCAAGATCATTATTCCTTTTGTAATCCTCAAATTAATAATAAAAGTGTGAGCCTGTGGATGTAGACACCATTGTCGAACCACGTAAAAACTTGTGTGGCATTATTGGTTGTTTTCTAATCTCGTTCTAATTTGTCTTCATTTGTGACTTGATTATGTTCTTCACTAACATGACTTGTGGATTGGATTTAATCGAGTCTTGACTTGAAATTCACAACAGACCTTTTTATGGAAATAAGTCATGCTGATGGTTCTGAACCATATACTGCACCTAAAGGTAGATATACTAAGAAGGAAGAGGATGTATGTACACCTAATGCTGTCGATATAGAAAGTGAAGAGGAAGTGGTTGGTAGTGACAATAGATTATCTGAAGAAGTTAAACATAGTTCTTAAAGTATTGATTGTTCAGATGATCCTAGTAACTTTCAACATGAAGGGGAACTAGTTGGACGTGACAATAGATTATCTGATTATATATCAAATTATAATTATTGTAGAAAGGCCAATTTTAATTATGATCCTAGGGTTGGTTCTTCAAAAAGAAAATGGCTAGATTACACCAAATTTGGGATATGAATTCATCTTGAAAGTAATGAAATGATTAGATTTGATATGGGGCAATTGTTTGATGATCAATACAAATTTAGCGAGCCTTGAGAGAATACACCACTGAAAATGGTTGCAAAAATTTTAGAAATAAAAATGAGAAATCTAGGGTTACTTGTGATTGTATTTTTTTATGGTTATTAATAGATAATTAATACATCTCTTTTCCCTAATGGGGCTACTTATAAAAGCTAACCTTTGAAAGATTTGGTAATAGGAATATACTGGCCTCTCAAAGAGTTCTTTGTTGTGGTGACCCTTTGGAGACTATCGAACATATCCTAGTGGGCTGTGAAAAAATAGTGAAATATTGGTATAAGACTTTACCTCATCATCTGTTAGAGCTGAGATTTGAAGGGTTTCGAGAGTGGTTTAGAGAAATCATCTCAACTTAAGAAGAGAGCTTATTCTGCCTTTTTTTAATCTATGCTTGGGCATGCTAGAACGAGAGGAATAACCTGGTATACACAGGGAAGATGGCTGATATACAAAATGTCGTTGAAAAAATATCAGGCAGAAAATATTGGTAAGAATTTGCATTTGGAAACCCCATTTTCAATGTTATCAAAGTCAATGTTGATGGTAGCTATATGGGCAAACGAAGAAAGGGGTTTTTGCTACAGCATGTTCCATGAGGGTTGAGGGATGTCCCACTCTAATTGTGGTTGAATTCTTGCATGCTCAACGGGGCATTGAAGTAGCTAAAGGATTGCAAATTCGCAACATTGTCCTTGAAAGTGACTCTGTGATTGTGGTAAATGCTCTGAATAATGAAGGAATTCTCCAAAGCTATTTTATTTGATGCAAAAAACATTGTAAAAGATTACAAAAATCTCTAAAGCTATTTTAGCATTTCCTCATGTACACATGTGAGAAGAGATGGAAATAGTTGCGCTCATACTTTTGCAAATTTTGCTTTAAATGTGTTTGGAAATGCTTTTTGGCGAGGTGTAAGGCAAGAGTGGGCAGAATCCTCATCACTAGTTGAAGAAATTGTAGTCTAAATCATAGTTCTTTTTTCTAAAAAAAGTCCTTTTAACAAGTTAACTATTTCATTAAGTTTTACTTTTAAATTAATTATTTATAGATAAATTTAAAAATTAGTCTTTTTTTGGGTATCATAAGAGATTTAGTTCCATAACCTTTTTTTTAAAGATTTAGTCATTTCTTATTTGAAATAAATTTTTAATGCCTAATTTATCCTCTTTTAAAATTTAATACATCCGTTTTCAACATATAAAAAAGCTTTTAAAGCAGGCGGCATAAAAAATCTTTCCTGATTTTGCGGCAATTCTATCCTGATTTTGTGGGTATTCAAGTCACAGCGAATCAAATTGGATTCTCTAAATTGATATCTCTCAAGTCGAATAGGAAAGTTCACAGTTTAGTCTTCTGTATTTTTTTGGTAGGATTCTCTCTGTTTAAATCTTTCAACCTTTCCATTATCAAATCATGAGAGAGAGAGAGAGATATGACAGAGAGATAGGTAGATCGAATGTGTGATGGAAGTGGTGGTGTCAGTACAGTGGGAGATTGGGAGGGAAGAGTATATATAAAATATATAGATATAGACAGAGAGAGAGAGGGATGAGAAAGAGAGGGAGAGAGATCGAGAAAGAGGAGGACACCAGTGGTGACGGCGGCGATGGGCGAGGACAGAGTCGCCAGTGGCGACGACTGGAGTGGACGACGGCGGCGGTTATGACCACCAGAGGCGGCAACGGGTGAGGGTTATGGCGTCGGGTTTATGGAATGTTGCTTGATTAAAATTCTGTTATAAATGTACCAATTTATACATTTGTATAAAATGTATTAGTTTATAAATGGTATCAATTTATACATTTTATAAATTGTATGAGTTTATACATTTGTATAAAATGTATTAGTTTATAAATGGTATCAGTTTATATATTTATATAAATGTATCAGTTTATATATTTGTATAAAATGTATA
>JAOTRH010139589.1:0-13855 GCA_034768845.1 Heliamphora exappendiculata | reverse complement strand
AACTCACCTTTTTTCTTCATAATTTCGTGAATATATATATATATATATATATATATATATATATATATATATAGAGAGAGAGAGAGAGAGAGAGAAGAAGAAGAAAAAAGAAGAAAGAAGGAGAAGGATCCATGGAACTTGAAAGCTAAGTCTAAGGTTATTCATTACCAAGAAATAACTTTTAAACAAGGTAATCAAGACTCTAACACTTCTAATTTTATACACATCAAATACCTCTTTTAATATTTTGAAATACAAATCAAAGATCAAGAACTGAAAACTCAAAAATAAAGGCGTCATGGTTGATTTTTGGGGCTGTTCGGTATGAATGTTAAAGTTGTGAGTTGGTGTGGGTTTTTCCATGGGTTCCATGACTATTATATGCTCTGGAACATTGATATATTGAAGTACAACACATGTATACAAAGAATATGGGTCAAGAATTTACATACATGACACTAAGAGGCTAGAACCAAAATAGGCATGAGTTTTGGGCATTTTGAGCTTTCTGCCCTGATCTTTAGAATATCATAACTCAATGTATAAAAATTCTATAAGCGTGTTCTTTATATCCAGACCTAGGTTGTTATGTTATCTTTCATCCAAAATTGGTTTTAACTCATTTGAGTAAGTAGAACTCGAGATATTGCAATTCTACCAAAATGTATCAGTTTTTGACCAATCAACAATACGACCTAAAAACCTTAGTTTAAAATGAAATTCGAGTTTTGGACAAAATATGATAGTGTTAGAAAACATGTATATCTAGTTACTGGCCAAAAATGAGCAGAACATAATGAGTTTTGATAGGTTAAAACCCCTTTTAAACTCTCTATTGTGTTTTAGCCCTCAATGGACACTTATGTCACATATTTTTGTATAGCCCAAATTTCCTATTTTAGTGATCTATTCCAAACGTGGTCTACATGAACTTTGTAGCTAACCTATTGAATTACGTGCTGCCCAAAAATCAAATCTTGAAGTCTCGGGATGATTCCTAAAAATCATTTCAAACCCTATGTCCAAAACCGACTCTGCTGAGTTTTTGGTGGTCGACATAACCTATTTTCTAAAATGGCTAAAAAGGTTAACTTGTTCCAAACAGCTACCCGTATTTATAACCATAAAATTTGTAGGGGACATGTTGAACTATAACATACTCAAAAATGGGCTCATTTGCACTTGATATGATACCCCAAAATCGAGACCAACAGAGACACGTTTCTAACTAATTCTCTGAGCAAGTGATGAACTGTTTTTGTTTCCGTCAAGTTTGTCACCTAGTTGCCTTAGGTTTTGATCTTGGTGTAAAACATAAAAGTTGTAGAGAATATTTTAATCTAAATTGTCTACAAAAATTGTAATCTAAATCCAAATCTAAGTACCTCAAAATTCTGTGATACTTTAAAATTTAATGATTGGGAGAAAGTAATAAATGGTTAAGTTAAATCCTTAAACAAGTGAAAAATTGGACAAGTGCGTAGTACCTCTTAAACCTAAAAAGAAAATAACCATGGTCCCTAAAATCAAGAAAATATTCAATGGTCAGAATCGTTTTAGTTCTTCACGTTCTAAGAGGGGTAGAACTTCTTGTTGACGATTAAGTCATGTTTGCTTACTAGGCATGAAAGTTTTGTTACCCGATGAGCAAGCTTAGCTTGTTGACAAATGCTCGGTTCGTACGCATATAAGATAAGCAAGAGTGCGCACTACGAGAAGTTTTAGACATCATCTTGAGAGACACCATTAGAACCTCGCAACTTCGTCCTTATAAGTCCTTTTCTCTTTTACCCCAAGCCCTGGTATCAACTTTTTGAAGTTTTTTTGTATGTCCTTCATTCTTACATCATTAGCCCTCAATGGTACCGTCAAGTGTCGTTCGTCGGTAACTCTTATGAACTCAAGTCTTGTTGATAACCCTATTAAAAATTTAATCCTAGAAAGTACACTTGTCCTCAAGTTTTCATGCCTCGATAATGATCGGTATTCACATTTGATTCCCCTCCAATTCGAGTCATCATCCGTGAACTAACTCTTCTCTTGTAGGACTCGATATCAATTCTTTGTTAAGTACCAATTCCAAGCATTCGACATTGATAAAATTTTCTGCCATCGTTCATTTCTCTCAATCCTGAAATCACATTCTGTTGCAGTTATTTTTTGAATTCTTCGTACACTCTTGAAATCTTTACCAGGGAAATAAACTTGTATGCTTGAATTAAAATGCGTTAGACCGACGTAACTTCAGGATAAATATCTAGTTTGGCTGTCCCTTTTGCTTAAACATCTCTTTTATCATAATCTAATGGTGCTGGATTAGTTCCGGAGACACTTGTTTAAAGTATTGTTCACTATCCTCCTCTTGTTTCTCCTACATTTAAATCCCAAATGACCACGCAAATTTGTGTCAATGGTAATTAGCTTAACCGTGACCATTTAACCTCATCCAACCTATCTTTGAACCACCTGGATTTCACCCTAAGATATTCTAACCCCGTGTATGTTTTTGACTGTCGACCTTCAAAACCTTGCCCCATTGATCTCTTAGTAACAACGATCGTCAGGATATTAAGTCATTAGGCCTTAGCGCTTTCACAGGAAACTGAGACGAAGCACGAAAACCTCATAACGCCTCTTCAAAGTGTGAAACAAATTTCTTTTTGATGTCACGGCTTATAATATCTGTCAACGTCCGCGTTTAACAAAGTTTTGAAGATCAAGACTCCTGTTTGCAAGAATGGTTGTGGCACCCCGTCTTTCGGGCATGTCAGGATATACATAAATACAAATAAAGAAATATTCTAACCCTTCATTCATATTTACATACGTTAGTTATTATATTATAAAGGAGTTCTGACCTGTTTAAAAGAACATAACTATTACAGTTTCACCAAAAAAATTTAAAAATTACACTAAACGCGAGGGAATTGAATATAAGCACAAAAGCAGAGGTCTCGACTTCTCAGAATGCATCAGCGAAATTCACGTTCTCTTGGAACTCACCATGTTCTTCAAACTCTTCTTCTCCCTCTGGGATGACTTCCTCCAAGAACTCTTCTTCACCTGTGGTACGAATGTCATGAGTCAAGACCAAGAAGCAAAATACTCTAACCTTCTAACTAATCTCACAGCACAAAATTCACAACACATATCATATAACACCCAGTACAGTTTGAAGTTGAGGAGACAGACAAATTTATAACAGGGTAACTGATAAGTCAATAAACATACATATATGAGATGCCGTATATGAAATGCAGATGCCCAACCCAACATGCACCCAGATTATAACAAGGATTCCACACCAGAAATCACCAGAGTGACTTGATGGGACTTGATCACCGAACCTATCCTTGTCTCGTTACGAAAGGTAAATGCTTGCCTTGGCTACATGCCTCAGCCATTTTACTCAATGACAACGGCATGGGGGTGGGCCAACCAGTTTTGTCCATCCTTATTCGGGCCAACTGATCTCACATTAAGAACTAGGATGCTCGTTTGGCGTCAACCTAAAGTCCAAGAGATAATCAAAAAAATTCAAGAGACAATTCACATTATACAAAATACCAAGATGAGGAATTTAGGACTGCCATAACTAAGCTCTCTCTAAAATTACCACCGCAGTGGGATTAGGTCCGTCGAATTAGGCTCTCTCCGAATTTGCCCTTGAAAACATTGTGACAATGGGGTTTAGATCCGCCATAATTGAGCTCTCTCTGAAATTACCACCATAGTAGGATTAAGTTCGCCGAATTTGACTCTCTCTGAATTTACCCAATTTGTCCGTATCATAACACAAGGAGCAACGGAATCAAAGAGACATCAAAACCAGAGTGCTAGTGACGAATCCATGGTGCCTAACAGTATTCACGATAAACCATTTCAAACACCAGGGACGTACCCAGGGTGTACAAGGAAAATATATCCCAAAATATTTATGAAAATGACAACCAGGGACGCCCTAGATTTAGAACCAAGAATGACAATCTCAATACAACCCATCCCAACAACGATTTGCATAGATGGACTCCAATATGCTAGGATGCAAATGACAATGCACATAATGTGTACCATTGATCTCAAATACAACAAGTTATAGCATGGCATCAACTAGCATGGCAAAGTTCATGGTACAATTTGTAAAGTATAAGGTACAAGTATGTGAAGCACGAGTTACAATTCTCAAGATATAATTCAAACATGATAGTATGAGTTCTAAATCATAAAACTTTCACTTAAAACACTAATGAACTAATCCAAATCAATCATCATATAAAACTCGAGTCTCATGGCAAAGGGTACTCAATTCACACTAAGTGACTTTTAAGGCCAAAAATCAAGTAGTAAATTAAAAGCGCTGACAAGATTTTGCTGTATCTAGACTTGGAATCAAACTATGATTTTTATACACTATTTAGATAAAAATATTTTCTATAACTCTCATGTTTAACACTTAGGCAAAAACCTAAGGCCAAAGGGTGAACAAAACATCCTAAGCAAAAATAGTTCAGCACTTTTCTCAAGATTTCACCAAAAATATACTTCTGTTGGTCTTGGCTTTGGAGTGTGATATCAAGTCCAAATGAGTCCATTTGTTAGTATATTCTAGTTCAACAAGACCCCTACAAGTTTCATGTTTAGAGTTAAGGATAGTTGTTTGAAACAAGTTAGACTTTTTGACCATGTTAGAAAAGAGGTTATGTCAACCGCCAAAACTTAGTAGAGCCTATTTTGGACAGAGAGTTTGAAATGGTTTTGGAGTATTATCTCGAGGCTTTAAGGTCTAATTTTTGGGACAAGCGTACTTCAATAAGTTATCTTCAATGTTATTGTAGACCACGTTTGAAATAGATCACTAAAAATATGAGTTTTTGGCTATATAAAAATATGTAACATAATGTTCCTTGGAGGCTGAAACTCAACAGTGAATTTCAAAGGGATTTTGACCTATCAAACCTCAATTATTTGTGCTTTGTTTTGGTGGGTAGAGAGATATACATGTTATCTACCACTTTTATGTTTTGACCAAAGTTCGGATCTCACTTTAAACTAGGGTTTCCAAGTCGGTAGTATTGACTGGTTAAAAAATGACACACTTTGATAAAATTGTAATATCTCGAATTCCACTTATGCAATTGAGTTAAAACCAACTTTGAATAAAAGATAACACAGATATAAATCTTAACAAAAAGAACGTGCTTATATCAATTCCCTACGTTGAGTTATGGCATTCCAAAGTTCAGGGCAGAAACGTCTATATTCTCAAAAATCAAATCTCTTAGTGTTCAAGTCTTCTACTTATGTTATGTCAAATTTTTATTCTATTTCTTTACATGCTTGTGTTTTAAAAATTAATATCATGGCTCCAGCACACTTCGACGTCATCAAACTTAAAGATAACAACACACAATAACATCTCATATCATCCATAAATATAACAATCCCAAATTTCCAACTACGATGCCTTTTCGATTTATTTTCGATTCTCGATTTTGAGTGTTCAAATGGATGTGTTGGGGGATATTTTGAGAGATATTAGACAAAAGATTTATATGTTTTACTTACTTATTTTAGGGCTCATGGGATGGTGGTATGGAAGGACTTAGCTTTAAGAAAACACCTCTTGATTTCTTAGCTCCCTTCTTCCTTCTTTCTTCTTCTTTTTCTCCCTCAAACTTATAGAACACTTCAAGAACTAAAAAGGTTTGGTCCTTCACCTCTCTTGCATGGCATTATCAAGGGGGAAGAAGGTATTTAGACATAGTTTATATAGGCAAGGGTTAGGAAACATGGAGGGCACAAAAATTTAATTAAGGGTACTTTCTTCTCCTTTTTCTCTTCCATTTCACATGAGTTGAGTTGATATGAGTTGACATGGTGATGGTTTTGAGAGAAAAAATTCAGATTTGGAAAAGCAAATATAGCTAGGGGCCGTTTAGGGAACAAAAACCTGACCCCAGATCAATCAAGGGATTTTGTATTGATTTGCGTGCCCTTTTGTGCAAAAAAATACATTAAAAATTAATTTAATGTATCTTTTTGTTGTCTTTTTCTACTGAGACCTATTATTTAAGAATATTTACGATAAATATAGTATTTTCATGTATTATCATAGTTTTCATAACAATTGATTAAATAGATGTAGTTTTTAAGTCAAATTAAGCTATTTTGGCAATATGTGACTTTTTGACTTATTTTACTGTGTATGAACTTCAATAGTGATTTGTTTATTTTTTTTTTATCGATAACACTATATTATTATGTATATTACTTGTTCAACAAGTATTAAATCATCATAATGCTTAATTTAATACCTTTCGCATCATTTTAAGCTAAAAAAAAGCAAAAAGTCACTTTTTGACACACTTCCCAAGGTGGTTGGCCACTAAGAGGTATTTTTGTTATTTTTAATGTTATTTTGTCATTTTCTAGTTAATTGTACTTAAATCCTTGATTTAGGGTATCCATGTGTCAAAATTTGAAATTTTTAGGACTTTTTACTATACTATGTGCAAAACGGTCATTTTATCCTACTTATAAGAATTTTTTATTTTTAACTCATTATTTCATGATATTTATTTCATTTAGAATGTTGGAAGACTCTCCGGGTGTTAAGGTTTTGTTGCCTGAGGTTTGAACCTTGTTGGGTTTTTCGGGCCAAACTTACGATTTTCGATTCGAGTTAGGGTTCTGAACTTCTTCTGTGCTCTATGGTCTCGTGGATTATCCGTCACTAACACTTAGGGTTTGGGTTGGGTCTTTACACAGGTCGTTATCAATCTGGTTGTTACAACTAGGGTCAGTACCGGGTTGTTACAAACTACCCCCCTTAAACAAATTTCGTTCCTTAAATTTTGCCCCGTACTTCATCATATGGGAGGTTGAGGATGATTTACTATCATTGTGCTTTCTCATTCTCTAAAATTGTGTCCTTATTTACTTGAGTCGTTCTTTATTGCGAATGTGGATAAGATCGAGCCCATATATTCAGCATTTAGAGTAAACGTTGTTTTGTCCTACTAACATCTTAAACTAATTACTACCAAATCTTCAAGGATCATATTACATAATCAGCTAGCCCCAAAAAGTTTGTATCTCTGTTACGCTAGTTAGCCTCTTCCCATTAACTGTTACTTCTACTTCTGTTGAGCCCACTTGAATTTCTTCTCCAAATATAACATGATCTAAAAACATCACCCGATCTAATTGAAACTCACACATACCAAGTTTCACATACAACTTGTGCTTTCTCAAGATCTACAAAGAATGTTCAAATGTTCTATGTGTTCTTCTTCACTCCGAGAATATAATCGAATATCATTTATCAACATAATTACAAATTTGTCTATAAAGCTTCTGAACACCCAATCCATTAGGTCCATAAATACAATAGGTACAATCCTTAACCCGAAAGGCTTCACCACGAATTCATAATGCTCGTAACGAGTCCTAAAGGTAGTCTTAAGTATATCTGACTTTTGCACTTTCAATTTGTGGTATCATTACCCCAGTATATCATTGAGAACACGTTGGCTCCAAAACACAACTTACATCGAGGACAACTTCCACAAGCGATCACATGTCTCTAAACTAGCCCATCACCAAAATTTATTTAAAACGTTCTCCACTTTTGTCTAGAAAGACTGTCACTAAACCAAAAATCAGATCATTGCCATATTCAAATGTACATCAAAGACTACTTCCCGATCCACTAACGACTACTCACTCGAAATCACATCACCACTTTGTGTTGTACTACTCTAGCCTTACGACCATCAAGATTTATATTGCCACTTGAACTTAATGAGTCACTGGGGCTAAGCATATACCTGGGAAGACTAAACGCTCCCCAGGTATATGCTTACCCATATGAATCCAATCACAACCTCGTCACAGATTTCATTCACGTATGTACCATCCAATCTACAATCCTCTAACTGAATAGTATTAACTCCTGATTATAAAGTCTCTTATCATCATCACTCAATCCCTCCACACATTTTTTGCCACACAATCGAACCAAGAACCATTTTCGCACTTTAATTATTTTGTCTTACTCACATTTACCAAGACACTCGATACTCTCAAGTCCATTTACAAAAATTACACCCATAAATTTTTATATTCTCACTTACGCTTCAAGTCTTCTCATCCAAACACTTATTCCTCCCACGTACTCACACTAAGCTGCTACACAACTCTACCAGAAACAACAGAATTATATCACCCTTCAACTTCTCGTACATAGAGTTCACATGCTCACATAAGAAAATTTCTCCTCTATACCAGTAACATCTACTCACCAATCTAAACAAACTTACCCTAACGGGTCACATCACAAAAGGTTTTCAAAAGCAACTTCCTTGCGACTCACATCGATACCATAACGAAAACCAAATACCACTCCTTAAGAGTTACACAGTTTATACGCCAAACGAATATAAATCGATACTTTAAGAACCTACAATGTGAATAACTTGGTCTGTCTAAAATACGTACTCCACCCTTTAAACAATCTTCAGCGTCAATGGGACTCACTATTTCCACAAACTCCTTGGCACCCAAATCCTTGAATTATTTAACTAAAGAATTACTGGTCTTTGAGGTGGTCTTGATAATCCTGATGACGAAGTCTGTAACCATATGCTTTCATTTTCTCTCTAGTATTTTCAAAGGTTGTTCCGTTCCTCTTGGCCTCTAATGTATGTTCTTGACGTGCTAGAACGTTGGGTTTGAATGTCTCTTTTAATAATTGGATCGTTTTCTCAGGCGATTGGTCATTCTATGGTAAAACGAACATGATGAAATATAAGGTTGTGGTAATTACCTAGTCATGTGATCCATTATGACTTGGTGGTTAATTCTTCATCAGGTTCTAAACGTTCTTTGTTGTGATCAAAGATTCTTTGTTCTTTGATAGTGATGGCAAAAATTCAGACTCTTAACATTTTGGTGGGAAGGCCGACGTGATTATCGATGTACCTATATGTACCTCCTTTGCTAGCGTACTAAGGTTATCATGAGTTCGAGGCTGTTTCTCATTTTTCACTTTCTTACTACCGGTATGAATCTTTTGCTTCTCGGACTATCGGATGGGTGGGTCAGCTATGAATTAGTCTTAGAGAAGTTGAATTTGCCATATGGTGGTATTGCGAATCCCTTGGTGTGAAGTTGTCATTTCGAACTTTAGATTGCTGATAACATAGTCTTATTTGTCAAGACCTTTGAAAAATATAGTTAGTTGAATAAGCATTTACCTAACCATTCTTGCATACGAGAGTCTTGATCTTCAAAACTTTGTTAAACGCGGACGTTGACAGATATTCCAAGCCGTGACACATCAAGAAGAAATCTGTTTCACGCTTGAAGAGGTGTTAGGAGGTTTTCGATCATCGTCTTAGTTTTCCGTGAAAGCGCTAAGGCCTAATGACGTAATATCATGACGATCGCTGTTACTCATAGGTCTATGGGGTAAGGTTTTGAAGGTCGACAATCAAAAACATGTGCGGGATTAGAACATCTTAGGGTGGAACCCAGGTGGTTCAAAGATAGGTTAGATGCGGTTAAATGGTCACGGTTAAGGTATTTACCATTGGCACAAATTGAGTGGTCATTTGGGATTCAAATGTAGTAGAACAAGAGGAGGACAATGAACAATACTTTAAACAAGTGTCCCTGGAACTAGTCTAGTACAATTAAATTATGATAAAAGAGATGTTTAAGCAAAAGGGGCAGCCAAACTAGATATTTTTCCTGAAATTACGTCAGCCTAACGTACTTCAATTCAAGCATCCAAGTCTACTTTCCTTGTAGAGATTTCAAGAGCATACGAAGAATTCACAAAATCACTGCAACAAATTGTGATTTCAGGATCGAGGGAAGTGGTCGAAGGCAAAATTTTTTTATCAATGTTGAATGTTTGGAATGGGTACTTGACAAATAATTGATATCGAGTTCTATAAGAGAAGAGTTAGTTCAAGGACGATGACTTGAATCGGGGGAGAATCAAATGCAAATACCGGTCATTATCGAGGCATGAAAACTTGAGGACAAGGGTATTTTCTAGAATTGAATTTCTAATGAGGTTATCAACAAGACTTGGGTGCATAAGAGTTACTGATGAACGACACTTGACGGTATCATTGAGGACTAATGATATAAGAAGGAAGGACATGTAAAAGAACTTTAAAAAGTTGACACCAGGGCTTGGGGTAATAGATAAAAGGACTTATAAGGATGAAGTCGCGGGGTTCTAATGGTGTCTCTCAATGTGATAACTAAAACTTCTTCTTGTGCGCACTCATGTCTACCCCTCTTAAAATAAGATAACTTATTGTATGAATCTCTGATCTTCGATCTCGATGCCGCTACTCGTCTTTTGCATGTAAATTCCTTGATGTTCCCGAACTTGGTATCGTCCTGATGCGACTCGCTATAGGGACTTAGATGCATCAAATTTTAGTTTTTTTATAATGTATAGATGATAATAATAATTAATACATCACATCCTATAGAGCTCTAACGCGACAGAACGCATAGTTCCCATGACCTAAGGCTTGAAGGTTCACTAAACCTAAGGTCTTATACTAACTGTGACGCCTCGTCCTTCGGGTACGTCGGGACATACGTTAGTGAAAATTCTAGTCATTCATTCATGTTTACATACGTTAGTTATTACATTATAAAGGAGTTCTGAACCGTTCAAAAGTACATAACTATTACAATTTCACCAAATTTTTTTAAAAATTACACTAAGCACTAGAGAACTGAATATAAGCACAAAAGTAGATGTTTCGACTCCTCAAAATACATCAAGAAAATCCAAGTGCTCTTAGAACTCACCATGTTTTTCAAACTCTTCTTCTCCCTCTAGGATGACTTCCTCTAAGAACTACTACTAAAAAAAGGAGCTTTTGCGTCGGGAGCATTCCGTCACAAAAGATCAATTAACCGTCGCAAAAGAGTATTTGCGTCGGCAAATGGGAGTAGTACATACTGGGATCGCAAAAAACTATTTGCGTCGGCAAAAACTACTTTCTGAGACGGCATAAAAAAACGTCGCAAAAACATTAAAAAATGATTTCTTTTGCGACAGCTACTAATACCGTCGCAAAAACAACACTTTTTGCGTCGGTAAACTACCGTCTCAAATACTTTTTGCATCGGCCACTTTTCGGTCTCAAATACTTTTTAAAAATTTTAAAAACAAGCAGTTATTTGCAATTTTTTTCGTCGCAAATAACTACTTAAAATTAATAAATAATAGATTTTCTAATTTTCTATCCAGAACAAAAATATCCAAATATCTGAATCTATTAAATTACAATAAAACGTTAAAAATTACATTTAAATAATATAAAACCCGTCTAATTCATAAATAACATCTAACAAATAAATTACAATCATTCGCATTTATCAAGAATATAAAATCATAAATATTATCCACTAACACCGAAAAAATTAAAAATATTAAAAATATTAAATCAATTACAAACTTATCACTACGCCACTCAGTAAAATAACTTAATTACTTCAAACGAATAATGCCATCTTTCACCGACTAACCTGTTACAAAATAAATAAATAAAAGTCTCACTTATTCATGTAACATAAATTTCATTTGCAACATTTTATATGTAATTATAAAAATTATAATAAAAATTAAACATAACGAAAGCAAACAAATAAAGAATAATAACTAATAAAAGATATATGTAAGAGAAAATAACTTTAAAAGATTTTTGCACAACTTACTAGCATTTTTGCTTCCAAACCACTTTGACTTGTTTGCTTTATATTTTGAAATACTTCCATATCAACCAGCATAAGCTGACCTCCTACCAAAGCAATATCTATTATATAAAAAAAATACAAATATATACAAACAAAACTAAATAGGCAATACCACACAAATTGAGTATAAGGAACATAAAATCGATGATAACATTGACATAAATTTGAAGTAAAATAAACTAATCTAAAAGAGAATTAGCATATAAATAGAGTTTATTACCCATCATGAGACATGCCTCAATATAGCTTTTAAGATGATTAATCACTTTAACTGACTTACAAATGATTAATCACAACTATTTTGCCACTGCGAGGTTTGATATTGTTAGGCCTTAGTTAACCAAGAGGAGCCTACACAAAAAATTAAAAAAATAAATCAAAAGGTGAAAAAAAGTCGCATAAAATCAAAAAGAGGGTTAAAAAATAGAATCCAAAAAAAGTCACGTAAACCCAAGCGATCACATCCTAAACGCGCAATCAGCAACACCCTCTATGTTAAATCATATTAAGCATCACATTTAAACAGTAATTAAATTCTAAAACAATCCACCACATCTCAAACTTCAACATTATCAAACCATATTCATTATCCATAACATTGAATTGTTTCAAAGTGATATATAACTAAAACATAAAATGAAAAGTGAGTTAACTAAATAACACGTAGAACTTGAATACCGACCCGATGCCAATGCTTGGCTCCTTTGAAGTAAAGAAGGGTTGGACATTTCTGATTTTCTGATATCTACAATCTAGGTAATAAATCCGTGTATGGCACAATTAAATGGTCGTCAAGGACATAAATTCACAATAGAAACTCAAGTCCATCAACATGTATATAAAAAGACTTCCTTTTTGCCCCTTTTTACCAAAATTAGAATAAAAAATAAAGATTAATAAATCACCTTTCAAGATCATAACCTCCTACTCCCAACAATCCAATAAAAAATCAACATAATGTCAAAAAAGTGGGTGAAATAGCCATTGTTACATTAAAAGCACAACAATACAAGTAAGATTATATAATGAAAATGAAGCAACAATATGTTGATTTATTCCAAGTTTCCAATCAAGTAGTAAAATTATAATCATATCTTTTTAATTATAATTTATAAATTTATAATTTTAGCAAGACATAATTCACAAATTTCAAAATCCACAAAGAAAAAAAGCACGGTCAAACTTATTGGGTGACTTAAATCAATAAGTGAGGTGAAAAATAGTAGCTTCATCACTTGCCTTAGCACTTCATTTTGCAGGCCTCGGTATCGTTATAAGGTTTATAGCAGATAGCATCACATTACTTTGTATAGGCAAAAGTAGTTCACATCTAAACTGTAGAAAAAGGAAGCATTCCTCATCTAATGGGAAGCATTCCTCATTCCTTCTCACTTAATATGGTCTCAACAACAAAAAGCTAGATGCTTCCACAAATTGTCGTCTTTACACAGATACTGAGATAAAAATAAATAAAAAAGATAATAAAAAAATTTAATGCTAACAGGAGATCATCTAATGGGAATGTAAGATTCACTATAGAGGTTAGAGAATCAACTACAAAATCACTTTTCCCTATGCTTGTGTATATCAGCCAATAAATCTATTTTTTACGAGTACAAGTACTTCTGTAAGTTAATTTTCCAACTGTTTTTACAGCATTCAATCTAGAGTCGCCATTGCATACTAAGACAAAAAAATCATCATATAAAATGGTTCTGCGACGACATCATCAACCAGAATGCCCCTATATTTGAAGCTTCAGATTTGGTCTTAACAATCAAACAACAAATCACAGTTTCCATTCAAAATCCGTCGAATTCAGTGTTCTATCAAATCCCCAAATCTTCACATCTTCACAGCCTTTCCTGTCTTTCCCAAATTCCCAGAAAAAGAAAAAAAAACTGAATCGATTTTCCAAAACCTATTATATCCTGGGGATTTATATACAAGGTGTTTGATTGACAAGGTGATCCAGATATAATATGCTAACTGAGTATTAAATCCACTGATATGTATACCTGGGGAGAAAAGGTATTACATATTCCCTCTTTTAGAAAGTCCA
>JAOTRH010139578.1:0-13855 GCA_034768845.1 Heliamphora exappendiculata | reverse complement strand
GTCGACTCAAAATATCTAGAGCTTAGTTCTTCAAGTGATTATGTTGACTCATTTCTTCAATGTTGTCGACACAAATTCTGTATCTTCCTCACCCACACGATGGTGTTAACTCATGGAGCTTTTGGTGTCGACTCAAGCATTACTTCAGTTTTTCAAAAGTGACCTTTAGTGTCGACTCATATCGTATTTGGTATCGACTCTTTTTGTCTAGTAAGCTATTAGAATTTAGGTGTCGACTCATCTTTATTTGGGTGTCGACTCATAAAGTTGCAGTCAGCCTCGGTAGTTTTAGAGTTGATTTATTTTGATTTGGTGTCAACTCAGAAAACTACAGACGGTCTCAGTTGTTTTGGGGTCGACTCGAAGTCATTTAGTGTCGATTCAAATAGCTTGTTCCCGTTGGGAACCTTTGTGTCGACTCATAAACCCTTGGTGTCGACCCGTTTGAGTTGGAGTTGGGAAATGTCTTTAAAGCTCTGATGTCGACCCATTTACCTTTGGTGTCGACTCATTTTACCTGAAGTCAATAATTCGATGGATTACTTGGTGTCAATTCAAATAGCTTTGGTGTTGACCCAAAGTGGATTCCGGTCCAATACTAAAGGTGTCATCCTAAACTAATTTGGTGTTGACTCAAATGAGTACTTGAAATGTCTTAAACAAACATGTTAAAGCGTTGACTCAAATTCTCAATAGTGTCGACACAAGTAAGAGTTTCAAGCATACTTACTTTTTAGTTGTCGACTCAAATATCAATTTGTGTCAACTCAAAATGTTCTTTCACAGAACACTTAGTGTCAACCCATTTTGATGCAAAGAGTCAGCACAAACGACTTAAGGTGTCGACTCATTAGTTATATACTTTTAACACTTACCTTTTTGGAAATATTAAAATATAATCTTTTTAAATTAATTTAATTAAGAAGATGAATTATGAAAATCATCAAAATCTAGTTTAAAAAGCCTTTGGGCTAACAGTTGCAGCAACCGAAACCATTCAACCAGATTTCGGAAGGTGTAATCCTAAAACTAACTTTGGAAATATTATCGGATTTTATTTTGATTATTTGATATTAAAAAGTTTTAATCTAGAGCCTATTTCGGCGTTTGTTCATCCAAATATTTTTTAACTAAAATCATAGACATAATATCAGGATTTTGACAGTTTTCTCCAACAATTGGTATCAAAATCGTCTTTGATTATGTATGATTTTAATCATGAGTGTGGGTAGATTTAGATTGTGCTAACTCAATTTTACAGGCAATCTAATCCGGGCTTTAATGGTTATTATTTAGTTTGCATGTTTGATTGCATAGTTTAAACGATGATGATTATTTTTTTTAAATTAATTAAAAAGAGTTTAATTTTAATAAAATAAATTTTTTAAAATATGTGTAACGAAAAATTAAATTAAATTCTTGATTTTTATTTGAAATTAAATTTTAAATAAATAAAATTTGAGAATTTTATTTGTTACACATAAAACACGTAAAGATTATTTAAAAATTGAAATCTTTTACAACGTGTAGTTTTCGAATATTATAAATTTATTTTAATTAAACATATTTTGCAACCCTAAAAAATATTTTAAAAACTAAGTGGGTGAAAGAATTTATTTACAGATAAATTTTGCGGTCTCCATCACTAGTTCATAGAAAATGTAATTAATTTTTCACTATGACCTTCTTTCCCATCGGATAGAATCAATTACCGGATCGCCGGTACGAACCTCCTTTAAGGATAATTCTGGATAATTGTTAGTGTGAATCACTTCTCCATCTGAAGGGTTCATTGTGAAGTGATTGATTCGGAATTAAATGATGATTTATACTTAACTGTAAATAATAGTATACTCTCTATCTGAGTCACTACTATTATTTATAGGACCAAAACTATGTCAGCTTTTTAATTTAACTTGACAAGGTCTATTACCTAGATAGTAAAATTAATAGGAATTATTAAGTCTCGATAAATGATGAGTAGTAAACGTCATTCCCATTGAGGTACGTTATTCACAGTGTACCAGGCTACTAGCGAATTTGTTTTTAAAATGGTAGAGAGAACCGATTTTAAAATAAAATTCAAAATTTTGCTCATTATAATTCATGATTTTTAATTATGTAATTCTCAGGATTAAAATAACTTTTAATCCACTTGCGGCTATACTCAAAGAAAATAATTTTACGGGTCCTAATTATATTAACTGGAAAAGAAATTTGGATGTAGCTTTAATTACCGACGGTGTTATTAGGAAACTAAGAAATATGTTTGTTTCTAAAAAAGGTTCAGAAACATGGTGGCACCATTTCTAAGGTAGTTAGTGGATCACGGACTGGTGTTAAAAAATCAAAAGAAATATATTTTCACTGAAACTAGATACGGTACGGGAAAAAGAAATGTGCAATTTATCTTGGCAAGCAAAATAACAAAGGTAATTTCTGTTTACTAGTTATGGAAACAAGTTTAGCGGTACTATCTATCGGTAGCTCGTGTGTAAATACGGGAGCCACTAATCATATCTGCAATTTATTGTAAGGGTTCTAAGAAACCCGACAACTTAGTGATGGGGATATTTACCTACACATGGGCAATAATACAAGGGTGGTAGAAGTTGCAGTGGGAGATGTTGTTGGAGGCAAACTACTGAGATCATTGTTTTTGTAAATGATTTTTCGATAGAATAATTGGATGGGCAATCACCAAAATGGGTTCCAGATAAAACTTTTTGATGTCAAACGATCAAAATAAAACCCGTGCCACCACAGCTAATTTAGATGAATACCTTTTTGATCGATTCTCCAACTACAAATTTTGATTTTTGAGTTGAAGTTTCAGTCAGACCTTCTACTGTATTCTTGATGTGATTCCTAAATGTAGTGCGGGCTATGATCCTTCAAGATCAGATACCGACAAAACCTGGTCATCCTTAGTTTAGAAAGACGAGTTGTATTTTTTGTTCAGTCTACCTGCATATTTATAGGGCTACAATAGAGACTTATGGAATAATTATGACAAAGAGTTCTAGTGTAACCTAGATATGTATCCAGTAGTTTTCGTAATTATGCAAACCACTCAGCAATATCTATAATTATGAAAATCTTGCATTGATTTTTACAACTTTTATAAAATACTAAATTACAGTTCACACCACTAAAGAACTGTAACTGCACTCTAAGCCATAATCTCAAGACCATCTTGCATTGAGCTCCTGTTTTTAAATGCTTAACTCATCTCCCCACGTTAAGATTCTCGATACCCGCTAATTATATTTAATTACTAATAAAGTACTTAAGCATTTCCACTTAACTTATTTGATTGCTGGATAATCAAATCCTCTTGCAGGGTTTAACCAAGTCATAACTTATAAGCTTTCTTAAGAGGGTATCGTCAATCCCAAACAATCGAGACATGAATTCCATCAATAATTAATATTCACCATATAATTAATACCGCTATCCAACTCACCAGTAATATAGACTCATATAAGATCGCACAATCAAATGAATCAAAACAACGAGTATTAAATAAACGCAAATAATTAATTATTTTAGGATTAAGAGCATAAACACTGTCATAATAATCTTGGAGTGTGAATTAATTTATATAATCAGTGTAAAATTAAATATCCCAATATGTCATGTTCAATACACACAAATTGTACTAGCACAGAGGGTCAGAACAATAGACGACGCTATTACCTGTTTTCGTAATCAAGACAGGCTTACTAAAACTCTGTGGTACAGCCGTACCGATGATATGTCTATTTTCATCTAAATTGTGAACAAGTACTTATTTTTTGTAAGAATCTATAATCTGGTCTTCTGTGTGCAAACTGTACTTTACACACTAGATTACATACTGTATAGGATAAAGGATATCTATGCATAACATTAAAGAAATGATATTGCATATATTACTCATTAAGATTCTCATAAAATTAAAAATTAATTTTATTAAAATAAAGTTAAATGTTAGAACTAAAATAAAATTTATGATTTTTAATATACAACTCTAACAATCTCTCACTTATATACAAAATTATGTTGCCATACATCTGACTCATATGCCTTCTACATGACTATCAAAAGTCTTATACGGTAAACTCTTTGTAAAAGGTATCTACAAGGTTATCTCCTGATGCAGTATTGGTCATAGTAATATTACCCATCTGTACAATTTCTCATATCAGGGATACTTACACTTAACGTACTTTTATTTCTTGTGAAATCTTGATTCCTTCGAGTTTGCAACCACTTTGTTATTATCATAATAAAGTGTAATAGCCAATTAAAATAAAGGTACCACATCTACATCTAATAGGAAGTTTCTAAGCCAAACGGCCTCCTTGACTGCTTTAGAAGCTGCCAAGTACTCGGCCTCCATGGTGCAATCAGCAATACAAGACTGTTTGATACTTTTCCAACTTATAGCTCCGCCTCCCTAGGTAAACACATATCCTAAGGTAGACTTACAAAAATTTTTGTCTAACTGAAAATCTGAGTCTGAATACCCTAAAGGTACTAGCCTGTCTGCTTGGTAAACTAACATATAATCTTTAGTTCTTTTTAGCTATTTGATTATATTCTTTACCATTGTTCAATGCTCCTGCCTTAGGTTAGACTAATATCTACTAACCATGTCAACAGCAAAGAAGATGTCGGGTCTAGTGCAAAGCATAGCGTACATTAGGCTTTCTATTGCCGAAGCATAGGGAACCGTCATCATCTTATCTATCTCATCAGGTGTCTTAGGACACTAATATTTAGATAGAGTGATTCCATACCTAAAAGGGAGAAACTATTTCTTAGAATCCTGCATACTAAAATGAGTAAAGATATCATTGATATACTTTGTTTGTGATAAGCCCAACATCTTTTGTTTTCGATCTTGCAAAATCTTTATCCTGAGGATGTGGCTGGCTTCTCACAAGTCCTTTATATTGAACTGCCTAGATAACTATATTTTTATCGAAGATAATACCCCCACATCATTTTTTATAAGCAAGATATCATCTATATAAAGTACTAAAATGACTACCATGCTTCCGTCACGCTTTTTGTACACATAGCACTCATCTGGACTCTGATCAAAATTATAAGATTTTATGACTTGATCAAATCGAGTATTTCAAGATCTTGATGACTGCTTAAGTCCATAAATAAATCTCTTAAACTTGCGCAACATGTGCTCGTAGCCCTTTACTATAAAATTGTCTAGTTGTATCATATAGATACACTCGTCAAGACTTCCGTTAAAGAAAGCTATCTTAATATCCATTTGTCAAATTTCGTAATCGAAATGAGCAGTAATGGATAAGAGAATCCAGATAAACTTAAGTATGGCCACCGATAAAACGATTTTCTCAAAATCGATTCCTTCTTTCTGAGTGAATCCTTTTGCAACAAGCTTAGCTTTGAAAGTTTTAACCTTTCTGTCTGCTCCTCTATTCCTCTTGTAGATCCATTTGTATCCAATGGATTTTATTCCTTCAAGTGGTTCTACAAGTTACCAGACCTGATTATAATACATAGATTTCATATATGAATTCATAGCCTTTTGCCAAAGATTTGCATTTTTATTCAGAAGTGTTTCATTGTAGTTACAGGATTCGGTATCCAGTTCTATCGGGAACCTATCAAAAGACTTTCCTAAGAACATATGTGAGACCCTGACCTGTTTCCTTTTTGACAACTTTCGACGCGCGTTTTGTGTTTTCGATTTTGCATGTTTTTATATGCTTTTGATGCATGATCGGGGTTATTTATGAATGCGAGGCAGGTTCCTGGGGTTGTGGGATGTTACGGTGAAAATTTTGAAAAATTTCAAAAAAAGATATTTTGGAGGCCTATAAATATCTGGAATTAGATATTTTCAAATGATATTTTCTAAAATTTAACTCCTAAGTTTTCTCCTTTTTCTCGCTGCCTTCTCTCTAAGTTCCTAGGGGCTCGGGGCTCGATTTCTTACGATCAGATTGTGGATTCTTGGTATCGGCATCGAGGGCTACGCAACCATCCAGTCAGATTTTGATTCTGGTGAAGCTTGTTTTTACACGTGGATCGAGACGTTAAATTTTTAACTTACCAAGGTAGGATCCTAGACTCTCATGTCTTATAAGGGTACTACGTGTAATCGTGCATGTTTCTACCGGTTAGATTGCTGTAGATCAGATGTTTTGTTTCAAAGTTGGGTTTTTGGGTTGAAATCCGTTTTTCGACAATTTCGGTGGATAGAATCGAGTTTTGAGTTTTTTCTTTCGAGGTTTTGTGGAGGTTCTGGGTTTGGGCACATCCGAGGGTGTCAAAAAAGTGTTTAGAGGCTTAGATTTGTGGTTGAGATGGTGGTTTGTGTGTGTTTTAGTGTTTAGGGGCCAAGAATACTCAAGAATAGAAAATATGGGTTTCTCTCTGGTGGTAGCTCGCTCGAGCGCCCGATGTCCGCTCGAGCGGACTAACTGCGCTGGGCCGTTTTGTTTTGATGTTATCTCCCTCATCCAGACTCGGAATTAGGTCATTCTTGTACTTAAATCGATGCCCCGGAAGTCTTCTTTCTAATGACACCTCTCAAACCTTAAAATTCTTTTTGTAGAAAAAATTATAACCAAAAGAGTGAAGGTATGTCAAGATTTTCAAACCTTTTTTCTCCCATTTTTTGCCGAATGTTGGAAAAAGGTTGTTTGTCATCCTTGTGGGACCTTTCTACCAAGTTTCTTGTTTCATGGGGTGTCGTGGGCTTGTGTGAGCTTGTGTGCGTTGGAGGTAAAACTGCTAAGATCATTATTTTTGAAAACGATTAATCGGTAAAAATTAACTTGACGTGCAAACGACGAAACGGGCTCCAGATAAAACTTTTGACGAAGAATGATCAAAATAAAACCCGTGCAACCAAAGTTAATTTAGAAGAATACCACTTGTAGATCTAATCTTCAACTACGATTTGATTCTGAGTTTAAGCTCCAGTTAGATCTTCTACTGTATTACCTTACGCGATCCTCGAACATAGTGTGGGCTACGATTCTCCAAGAACTTGTACCGGCAGAACCCCGATATATTTTTTAAGTCTTGAAAGACAAAAAAATATATATCAAGAATGATATAAAAATCAATCAAAACTGGTTTAACCTACCCACATATATATAGGGTTACAGCAGGGACCTGGGGAGTAATTATAAGTAAAACTTCAAGTGGAACACATATATTTACGGGCGGTTTCTGCAATTATGGAAAGACAGCGATTTCTGCAATTTTCATAAAATACTGAATTACAGTTCACACCACTAAAGAACTATAATTGCACTCTGACCCATAATCTCAGGACCTTCTTGCATTGAGCTCCTGTTATTAAATGCTTACCATTTCTCCCCACGTTAAGATTTTCGATACCCGCCAATTAAATTTAATTAATGATAATTTAATTTAATCGGCCTCTTCATATTCCTTAAACCCTTTTGTTTAACTTATTTGACCGCTACATAATTAAATCCACTTGCAGGGTTTGGCCCGGTCAAAACTTATAAACATCCTTAAGGGGGTATCTCGTTCCCGATCATTCAGGATGTGGATTCTGTCAATAATTAATATTTACCATATAAATAATACCACTATCCAACTCACCGGGAATATACATCCATATAAGATCGCACCCTCTAATGAATCAAAACAACAAATATTAAATATACACAAATTAATAATTATTTCAGAATTAAGAGGATAAGCACTATTCATAATAATCTTGAGGTGTGAATTAATTTATTTAACCAGTAGTCAGTACTAAATTAATTACCCCAAATGTCCCGTTCAATATACACAAAGTGTACTGGCACAGAAAGTCGGAACAATAGACGACACTAATAATCTGTTTCTCGTAACCAAAATAGGCCTACTAAAACTCTGTGCCACAGTCGTACCGATAGTATGTCCATTTTCATCTAAACTGTGAACATAAAACTTATATTCTGCAAGAACATAAAATCTGGTCTTCTGTGTGTAAGCCGTACTCTACACACCAGATTAAATACTATACAGAATATCGAATATCCATGCGTAACAAATAAATGATATACATACATTGCTCATAAAGATTCTCATAAAATAAAAAATTAATTTTATTAAAATAAAATTAAATACTAAAAATATAATTTTCAATATACCAACCCTAACAATTTCCTACTTATACTCAAAATTATGCTGTCATACATCTGACTCCCATGCCCGCTACATGACTATCAAAAATCTTAGCCGGTAAGCTCTTTGTAAAGGATCTGCAAGGTTGTCCTCTGATGCAAGCTCTATGTCTGATTGAAAATTTGAGTCTATGTACCCCAAAGGTACTAGATTGTCTGCCTGATAAATTAACATATAATCCTTAGTCCTTGTCAGGTACTTGATTATATTCTTTACCGCAGTCCAATACTCTTACCCTAGATTAGACTGATATCTGCTAACCATGCTAACGGCAAAGCAGATGTTAGGTCTAGTGCAAAATATAGCATACATGAGGCTTCCTATTGCCGAAGCATAAGGAACCACCTTCATCTTCTCTATCTCATCAGGTGTCTTAGGACACTGATCATTGGATAGAGTGATTCCATGCCTAAAAGGGAGAAACCCTTTTTTAAAATCTTGCATGCTAAAATGAGTAAGGATATCATCGATATACTTTGCTTATGATAAGCCCAACATCTTTTGTTTTTGATCTCGCATAAGCTTGATCTCAAGGATGCGACTGGCTTCTCCCAAGTCCTTCATATCAAACTACCTAGATAACCATACTTTAACCGTAGATAATGCCCCCACATCGTTTCTGATGAGCAAGATATCGTCTACATAAAGTACTAAGAAGATCACCACGCTTCCGTCACATTTCTTCTACACACATGACTCATTCGGACTTTGATCAAAACCATAAGATTTTATAGCTTGATCAAACCGAGTGTTCTAAAACCTTAATGTCTGCTTAAGTCCATAAATGGATCTCTTAAACTTACACAACATGTGCTCTTGGCCCTTTGCATTGAATTCGTCTAGTTATATCATATAGATACATTCGCCAAGACTTCCATTAAGAAAAGCTGTCTTGATGTCCATTTGTCAGATTTCGTAATCGAAATGAGCGGCAATAGATAAGAGAATCTGGATAGACTTAAGCATGGCTACCGGTGAAAAGGTTTCCTTATAATCGATCCCTTCTTTCAGAGTGAACCCTTTAGCAACAAGTCTAGCTTTGAAGGTTTCAACCTTTTTGTCTACTCCTCTCTTCCTCTTGTAGATCCACTTGCATCCATTAGGTTTTATCCCTTCGGGTGGTTCTACAAGTTTCCAGACCTGATTGGAATACATAGATTCTATCTCTGAATTCATAGCCCTTTGTCAAAGATCTGCGTCTTTGTTTTGTAATGATTCATTGTAGTTACAGGGCTCGGTATCTAGTTCTGCCAGGATCTTGTCACAAGACTCTCCCAAGAACATTTACCGATCAGGTTGATGAATAACTCTCCCACGACGACGAGGTACTACCTGTGTCTGTGTACTAGCAGTAACAAGCTATGCATAATCTGAACCTTGTGCATCAGCACCCTGTTCTTGATTTGCACGTGTCCCGATTATCCTCCCACTACGACTAGGTAATGGATTATCAGTGACTTGTGGTTCCTCTTCTGTTCTACTGGCATTTTCGCTAAGTTTTTTCAGAACAATTTTGCTATTGGGACTGTGGTACATAATATAATCCTTTACTAAGAATCGTGCATTGGTACTAACAATGACCTTCTGATCCTTAGAATTATAAAGTATACCACCTTTCGTTCTCCTGGGATACGCCACAATGTAACAGACTTCTGTCCTCGGTTCTAACTTACCTGCGTTCCCTTTCAGCACATGTGCTAGACACCCCCAAATTCGAATGTATTTTAGACTAGGCTTACACCCGGTTCACAATTCTGTGGGAGTATAAGGTACCGACTTAGAGTTTACCAAGTTCATAATGTAAGCCGCTGTCTCTAAAGCGAGTCCCCAAAACTAATGTGGTAAACCTGAATAACTTATCATTGACCATACCATTTCCATAAGAGTCCTATTCATTCTTTCTACTACACCATTCTGCTGAGGAGTGCCAGGTGCAGTCAACTGGGATATAATCCCCTCTGATGATTAGTAGTCCTTAAACTCTCCAAATTGGTATTCCCCACCACGGTCGAATCGTACTGATTTGATACTTTTACCTAGACGCTTCTCCGCATCTGCCTTGAATTCTTTGAATTTATCAAAGCATTCAGACTTACAGTGCATCAGGTAAATGTATCCATACCTTGAGTAGTCATTAATGAAACTGACAAAGTACTCAAAGTCACCTCCAGCCCAGATTGTCATAAGACCACATACATCATAATGAATCAGCTCCAATGGTTCTTTAGCTCTATAGCCTTTGGCCAAAAAGGGCCTCTTGATCATCTTACCCTCTAAGCAAGATTCACAGACTGGAAGTGCCTCCACTTCCAATGAACTCAAAGTTCCATCTGCTACCAGTCTGTTTATCCTTCTTAGATTAATATGACCAAAGCGTAAATGCTAAAAAATATTTAGTTCATTAAAGAATGAAACTTTCTCTTATATGGTAAATTAGATGTGTTATTCATTTCAGTTAGTTGCAGTGTAGGAGAGATTACAGTAATAATATAAAATTTATCCACCAATGTACCAGAATAGATAACCCGTTTATTATACTTAATAACCACAGTTATTAAAATAAATAAAATATCCGTCTTTAGCCAATCTAGACAATCTCTCAATGTTAAAATTCGATCTCTACCAAAACTGAGAGTGACATCTCCTACTGCAACTGCTGTTACCTTTGTGTTATTGCCCATATGCAGGTAAATCTTCCAATCACTAAGTTATTGGGTTTTCTAGAACCCCTGCAATGAATTGCAGGTATGATTAGTGGCTCCCGTATCTACACACTAGGTACCGGTAGATAACACCGCCAAATATGTTTCCACAACTAGTGAAAAGAAATTATCGTATTTTTTTTGCTTTTTGAGAAATACTGGACATAACTTTTTTCAGTGCCCGGTCTGGTTGCAGTGAAAACATCTGCCTTTCGGCTTTTTCACACTAGTCCGTGGCCCACTAACTACCCTAGAAAATGTGTCTCTCTATTTCTGAACCTTTTTCTTCTTCATGCATTTTGGGCCCGAGGAAGAACCTTTTTCTGAAACAGACACATTTTCTGGTATTGAAGAAATACCATTTGTAGTTAAAGCTATATCCATATTACATTTCCAGTCAACAAAATTTAGTCCCGTAAGTTTATTTTCTTTGAGTATTAAAGCGAGTGGGTTGAAATTCATTTTAATCTTGAGAATCACATAATTAAAAAAATGGTTAATTATGATGAGAAAAACTTTGATTTTATTTTAATTTGGTTTCCTCTACTATTTTAAAATTAATTCGTCAGTAGCTTGGTAACCCGAGAATAGCATGCCACGTTGGGTGGACGTCTACTATCTTTTATAAGACTAGACAGGCCTATTCCTTTTAATTTTACTATCTAGGCAACTGACCATACCAAGTAAAATTAAATAGCTGACATAGCTTTGGTCCAGTATATAATAGCAGTGACTCAGTTGGAGAGGATACTATTATATACAGCTAAGTATTAACCATCACATAATTCCAAATTAATCGCTTCGCAATGAACCATTTAGTTGGAGAAGTGATCCGCACTAACAATTATCTAGAATTATCCCTAAAAGAGGTTTGTATTGGCGATACCGCAATTAATCTGCCCATTGGAGAGGAAGGCCTTACTGTCGACACGCAGGGTTTAATTGCATCGCCTACAAACTGGTGATGGAGACCGCATAATTTATCTGTGAATAAATTTTTTCTCCCACTTAGATTTTTAAAATATTTTTGAGGGTTATAAAAATTCGTTTAATTAAAATAAATTTATTAATTTTGAAAGTCACACAATCTGAAAGAATCAAATATCTTTTCGTGTACACGATTCCAAAGATTCTGATTTATCAAACCATCTTTCGAAAGTCACTCGATCTGAAAGAATCAAATATCATTCCGTGTACACGATTCTAAAGATTCTAGTTTATCAAACTATCTTTCGAAAGTCACACGATCTGAAAGAATCAAACATCTTTCCGTGTACACGATTTCAAAGATTCTGGTTTATCAAACCATCTTTTAAAAGTCACACGATCTGAAAGACTCAAACATCTTTCCGTGTATACGATTCCAAAGATTCTGATTTATCAAACCATCTTTTCGTGTTTAAAGCATAACAAATAAAATTTAATAAATGCACAGTTTTTCCTCTAACTTTTCAGTTAAGGTAGTGATTAAAGATATTTATTTATTTTATTTTTCGTTTCACTTTTTTTGAAAAATAATAATTTATTTTAATTAAATATTTTTCCATTTAATTAATTCAAAATCCGAAATTAATTCCCACGCTTTTTCAAGATATCTAATTTTAAAAAAATTATCTTTAAACGTGATATTTTGTAAAAATAAAATATTTAAAGTTTTTTTATTTAATTAATTAAATAATTAAAAAAACTTAATTTTATTTTTTATTACAAAATATTTTAATTAATACCGAATTTTTGAATTAATTAAATAAATAAGAAAAATAAAACCAATATATATCTCATCCACGCAATTAAAATATAAAAAAATAAATTAATTACAAAATTAATATAAATTTCGATTTTATGATCCGATTGAAACTTTTAAAGAGTTTCAGTCTCCTGTTAAGATAAGCTTCTAGTGGTTCAATCTTTATCTGCTTTCTGTATCTTGATGGCATCATGATTTCTTGATACTTTTTGATATATCAATATATATCATATTAGTCTTGTATATATCAAAATATACATCAAACTAGCTCCAGGAAAGAGAAAGTCATCGAACCACCAACAGCCACCGTCGGTGTCGCCTTGCGGCCTTTAGGCGGCTCTTGCCGCTTTATCCGAGCTCTATTTTTGAAGAGCTTTATATCGTTGAAAAGCTCTTGAAATATGTGCTTTTTTTCAAAAAATATGCTAGAAAACTGCTCGAAAAATGGCCAAAACCTCAAAAAATGCTGTTGTTCGCCACAACACTGCGTAGCCAACTTCCCGAGCATTTTTTGACCTCTTCCCGACCTCGGTTTTTGATGTACTTTATATCAAAAGAAAACTCTCAAAAAGTACTATTTTCTATGAAAAATCTACTCAAAAAGAGCTCATAAAATCACCAAAAAATTGCCTGAAACGGATTGCCACCGCTCACAGCGCCGCCGCCTTTAATTGCCAACTTCCCAAGACCGTTCCAGCCTCATCCGAACTCCATTTTCGACGTACCTTATATAAAAAAAAGCTCTTGAAAAGTACTGTCTTTCTATCAAAAGAACTTCTAAAAAATAGTCTGAAAAACTGTTAAAAAACTGTTGCTGTAGCGCCGCCACCGCCAGTGCCGTCTCCGTTCTTCATGTTCTTGGACATATTCAACCTGTTCTCATTTTTTTCTAATAAATTAGAAAAAAAAACTTAAAAAATATAAAAAAAATTAAATCGAAACCTATGTCCCGTAGGCTCACATTCGATCTAAAAATTAATTAATCTAACACGCTCAACCCTCGTGATTAAAAAATTAATTAAAACATCATCTACGCATTCAATCAAATATGAAAATAAAGGATAATCATAAAACCGGCATAAGAACGCCTGCTAAGATCATTATTTTTGAAAACGATTAATCGGTAAAAAATTAACTTGACGGGCAAACGCCAAAACAGGCTCCAGATAAAACTTTTGACGAAGAACGATCAAAATAAAACCCGTGCAACCAAAGTTAATTT